>CAJDSM010038665.1:71-10147 GCA_903981925.1 Ostrea lurida
CCCACACCTGCCTGCAACAATTTCTACGGTTTCATCTAAAAAAAAAAACCGCCCCATTTTTCGCAGTCTTACGACAAGATGGGGTACTGAGGACCTATCTTACCTGGATCCCCACAGGATAGGAATTCAGTTTTGAACGATTATGGATACAAAAAGGCGAAGTTGACATTGTGTCAACGTAATGCACAATCCACAAACAATACAAAAATCGAGTGTTAGGCAACACGGACCTCGACAAAAGCGAGAGATCAGGCTGCCATGGAGGAGTAAAACATCCTCTTGCTGACCGGTCACACCCGCACGTGAGCCCTTAGTTGAATTAAGTAAACGGGATTACCCAATCATCAAATCTAGTAGGAAAATGCAGCTTACAAAGGGTATGAAACAAATCAGTCAACATAGACTTAGTGATTAAATTTGTAATCGCAAACAAGTCATTATATAGCGAACCGTAGAATATGCAAAGGGGGGGATGGGGGGGGACTTTAAAAGAGATTCGTTATAACCCCTGCACCTTCAACTTTTTGTTAATAGTTGGTCCTCGCTTTACAAAAAACCGCCGATGGCACAGCATGCTCATGGCAACTTGGAGACTATACATACCAGTAAGCACGGTGATAGTGGTTATATTGCAACGATAGAGAGGAAAGTTTGACGATTGCCAAAGTCTAAAGTCATCACGCTTATGGCAATAATGTAGTGTTCAGTCTGACATTAGAGTCATGTTAAGTAAAATATCAATATGAAGGCAGACTATGTCTGATTCTGTAGTGTTCCTTATATTCGAGTTCTTCGGGGATAATATCAAGATGGACATAATTGTGAAAATTATGAGGTGTTAATGATAACACATCATTCTATATACCTATGTGTAAGGTTGAAGGACACCGGCAAGTTTTTTGCTTTTATCCCCGTAACAGTTTCTGTACAAATTCTAGCTTCAGTTGAGTAGGAAATAAGAAATTAAAAAAGTCTATAGCATAATGTTATATCTGTATGTTATATCTATTATCTGATATCTATGAATGCTTATTCTATAGCTGTTTTATCTATACTTTATATATATATATAATGTTAATCTTTTATGTTATATCCATTTGTTTTATTTATGGAGTTATTGGTCCTCAAAAACGTCTCTGATGCAGGAACCGGTTCGAATATTTGTCTTCGCTTTTGGCTTGATTCGTAGTAGGAAGGTGCTGGCTTATCTGTTGAGGGATGGTTCTGGATTTGAACTGTGTCTATCATACCATTTGTATTTTACGATTAGGTCTCTTGGTAAGCACTGTCTGTATTAGTTTTTAATTATTTTGTCATTTAGTTGATCAGAAGTGTAATTCAAAACAGCAAAATACATGAATGTAGTTGGGTCAAACAGGATCTTGTACCAGAGTTCCAAGATGGTTGTTAGTACAAGGACTGATTGGAAGAAGCGGATGAAGGGGTACGTTAAGGCCGCTTAGAAGAACCAACGTTATACTCCGGAGAAAATTATTCACAAGTGACGTTTCAAAAGAAAACGAATCCTCTGGAGTTTGAGTCTCTTCACATACCCTGTTCTTTTCGTGAGAACAATAATAATTTTTTTAATTGGTTTACTATATATTATAAATCACTAAAGTGTGTAACTGAAAAATTTTAAGGTAGCCCACAACGATAAAAAATTTAGAATCAATGATTCGTTTGAACACTTTTAATGGAAAACACAGTAACTTCAAAAACATCGAGAAAAAAGGCAATACACGCTCTCAATTATTTCATATGAATTTTGTTGAGTTTTTTTACCAGGATAATTGAAAAAAAAGTTGTTTTCTTTGCAAGAATGAATTCTAGAGTCCAATGTTGCTGTGATATAAATCCATACGGTTCTAATTTTATTGCACAGAATGCGCATTTTCGACAAATTAATGTCCTCTTTAGTTGATGCTCAAACCGAAATGTTGGAAACCGAACATGAAAGTAAAACTCTCTAAAAAGTGATCATGTAATGCCCAAAAGATTGGGCATTAACTTTTCCCGGGGGAAAAGGATCAGAAGCTATTGCCTGAGGAGATAATCCCTAATTTTTGATAATGAATTTCTAATTTCCATTGCAAATTAAATACATATCGTATTTTCAAGCTAGTAACATAGTACATAGCACTGGCTGATAGAGAACCCTCGGAAACTAACAGTGCACCAGCAGAGCCTTTGACCCATGTGATATAATGTGATATTAATGCAATATATGAATGGTCTAATAAAATATCTAAGAATACTCAGTAACAGTCTGGTTTTTTTAAAAAAAAATATTCGATGATTAGGAAATTAATTCTGTTTGAGATTTTTAAAATCGTTATGGATAAAATATTAAAAAAAAAATGTCACGTACAAAAAGAAGTATCGGAAAGAATATTAAAAAAATAATTCAAATGAAATTGCAAAAAAATTAGAAAATATTAATGAATATCGAAATTATACAAAAAATCAGGAAAGGCATTGTTAATTATTAAGCTGCATTCCCTTGATGTAAAATTGTTTTCACATTAAATTATTTTATAAAGAAGAAGTAATTCTTGTTGAATATCCCTTACCATACATAATAGCACTATTTCAGTAATTCTTTCATTTTGATCGAGTCGGTACTGTTTTTCTTTCGCTGTGATCAAATCTGAAATATCCCGATGGATATCTGAATGAAGCATGTTATTGTTCATTATTTCGTTTTAAAATATACTTGTCTAAATGCTGGTTTTAGATATTAACTACCAGTTTTTTGAAGATTCATCCATAGATTTAAAAATGAAGATGATAAACAAATAGCTTTTTGATTTTTCGCATATATTGTTTTTTTTTAGAAAAAAAATCATGTCTATCGGCGTGTCTTTGGAAACATGTTTTTTGGATATTCATATCATGCACCGAAATCACAGCGCAGTTTGATGCTAGAATGTGTCTTTATTTTGTAAACAAAACACATTTTTCATTTCATTTTCTGGAAAAATCATCAATAAACATTATACAAAATAAGTGGAGATCTTGAATGTACTTTTTTCGAGTGAAAACCTATGTCCGTCTATAAGGGTACTTGAAGCGAGCTCGTGAAATAAAATTTGATGAGTGGGCCTCCTTATATGTATTGCATATCTTGGAAAAATGCCGAAGTAGTGATGTGAATCGAGATCAATATCTAAACTTAAACCAGAATTCTCAAACACTTTAACCCTTCATATTTGGAGTTTTTCTAGGTGTACTTTGCTAGCAGAAGTGAATATCGACAGATGAAGTAGAAAGATATGAATATTGTTGACTAGTCAATGCATATGATGGACATTAAATGGCGAGTACAAAGTATTAGAGCGCAATCTAGTCCCCAAAAACACATACAAAATCGAGTGTTGGGCAACAGACCTTCGACAAAAGCGAAGGGGAGATCAGGTTGCCATGGAGGAGTACAGCATCATCTGCTACCAGTCACACCATTGAATCCGAATGTTTAGTCATATCTGACCATTCTTTTTCTGTATGGCACGACTTAAAGTCTGTGTAGGATGGACCAATCGTCATGTGTCATTTTGTAGTTAACATGCAGAGTGGGGATGGGTTTCGATCCACTGAGTCAAAATTTGACGTAAAAAACATATAGTGAAAGTTTCTTTGTTTGGGATAAAACCACATAATTTCCACGAGCACAATGAATTTGTCTACAATAAATGACTCGTAGTCGTCTCTAGCTGCTGTATCTTGATTTTGAATAGAAAAAAAGAATTGATAAAATGATAATCAATATCTAGCGAAAGAAAATTGAATGAACAAACGATCATCAAACCATCCACAAATCCGGAATATATTACCTACCCATAGCGATTTCTACATTTTATGTACCTTTTAGGATGATACGTGGCATGACCTATTTCTTTACGGCGCTGTTCTTAACACTTGCCAATTCTGCGAGGGAGATTTTTTACGCGTGAATTGATTTATTTCGTGGGGCTGGATTTCCTCCACACACTCTGAATCTGTGTACTGTGTACGACCGCTTAGGGCGGAGAGAAATGCCACTGTTCTTATGTCTGGTTGGAGGAACGCGTGATGTGTACCATAGGTTCAACAAGCTTTTGGCGGGAAATGGTATTTTTGTTGGAGTTATTCTGGATTATATTATATATGGGCGATTAACAAGTTATAAACGTCAGTCATCGGTCCAAAAGACTCTAATTTTTAAGGATGTTGATTGGCTAGGGTATCCACATGGTTTATTGTTCGTACGGGGAATATTGAATACATAATTAATTTCATTGGCCGTCACATTGACGTTTACCACGTTACTTTTTTTTAAACATTAGTTCAAGTGAACTACGGAGCGAAATTTAATGAAAATTGGCACAATTTACATCTACTGCCGTTTGTTTTGATGATATTGAATTTTATAAAACAATTTAAAACTGATTTATTTGTACGAAACTCTCTCTCCTCTCTCTCTCTCTACTCCTCTCCTCTCTCTCTCTCCTCTCTCTCTCTCTCTCTCTCTCTCTCTCTCTCTCTCTCTCTCTCTCTCTCTCTCTCCTCTCTCTCTCATGGGTAAAGATTTTAATTGTAAGGAAAATTCATTAGAAATTTAAAATTTTAAACCGTTTGTACCTTTAAAAAACAAAATAAATATAACAATCAATACAGAAAACAACTTTTGTCACAATCGGAAATGACAAACAATTAGTAGTGAAAGCCATATTCAGATATCACATTTGCCAAGCGAGGTAAATCGTTGACAAAGAACAACGGACAGGACACAGCCATAACATGTACTGGCCCTACGAAGCTAGGGGATGAAAATTATGAATATGTCTCGCAAAGCACTCATGTTAGAATAATCACATATAAATGTCTTGCATATCATTATTTGGATTATACATTTAAGAGTAAGAAATCAAAAGAATATTTGCCAGAGGTTTACGTCAGCTTCATGTTTACAGCCTAGGGGTTGTGGAGTGAAGGGTAGATGAGTGGAAAGTGTCCCTATTAACATTATTGAAGGGACTATCCAAGACTCCGATACTTAATTATTAATTCAATAACCGATAACATATGTGACATTAGTAGGTGAAAAAAAAAATAAGACAGAACTTCAATCGTCAATTAGTTCTCCGGGGCATTGAAAATGTGTGTGTGCTCATTGTCGAAAAATTGCAATTCTCGAAAATATCCAAACTGCTAAAAGACAGAAGTATTACTCTATTCATTTGAAAATAGAAATTGATGGTTTAATAAAAAGTTGCTTACTCTAGACCTTTGTCTTGAATCCTAATAGAATCAACACACCTAGCCTTTTACTGAAATTCTAGAACTTTAATAAAATATCCATATGATATTATTTCAAAAAGAATGAACATGGGGTGACTATATATTCGGCAACACCGTTTGCGTCACAATGACTTGAAAAACCACACGCTATACTTTCATTAAATAAAGCGTTACCAGACGCTCTCAACTACAATTTGCGATAATATTTGCTATGTACTCTCTCGTAAAAATCCCATTCAAAAGAAGGACGCAAATTCTTCTTGTTCTCTAACATATTGACTTTACATTATTTTGTTCCTCTGGGATCATGATAATCTAGCGTACGATTACATCGAAAGAGTGATAAACAATTAATCAAAATGTTGGTCGTTATTCATTATATTTGTAAATATTTTGATTATCATGAAACCAAAACACTTGCTTTTTGCCAAGAAATTCAACTGTGCATTGTCTATATACAACAAAACCATATAATACAATGATGTTTCCTTATTACTCATCTTTTTACCATTCATGAAAAACTAAACCATTGGGTCCCATCACAATTTTCCGCGCACCAACTTTCTCACTCTGTACCCCTTTGAAACATTTACAAGCACGCGTGTATGCAATTTACAAGAAAACCACAAAATGGTAAGATCTATTGAGAGTTTTCCTCAGACACCCGGATTAACAGACTTGCATTCTACTATATATGAACTTTGAGGATTGTTGCTCATCCACAAGACTCTTTGCATTCAACCTCGTTGTCCGAACCACTAAGCCGTGGTGCGCTTTTTCAACAATAATCTGGAGTTTGAGTAGTTTTGTTAGTTCGGATGATTCTCTATGCTAATAACATGTTTCATTAATTGATCCGTCAAGAATATCCCACTAAAGATACCCAACGATAGGGGTATTGCTAGCAATCTATAGACACCACAGATGTCATTACCAATGTATGCTTAACGTACTTGATATCTTTTATTATATACATTCGCACAAATAACAATAACGGCCCCACTAAGACTACGCTTCAACGTTTATGACAAACGGGTACATCTTTCAAGTCTTCTCATCATGTCTACATTCCATATCTTGAAAATGTAAGCAAATATCATCCAAAATCATCACCTGTTGACATAACAGGATGTGAATATGTCTCTCAATTATTCGTACCAAAGAGCTGTGTTCTGCGGATAATAATCAGTTTATTGAAAATCAGATAGGCAAAGCTAACATTACAGACAAGTCTTGTTGTATGCATGAAAGGTTTCCAAACAGTCACGTTCCTCCCACAGGCGCAGAATTAATCAGTAATATTCTATGGTCAGATTGACTAAACAATTTAGATTTACTGGCGAATCTTTACTGCACTCGCTTACTGGTGCATTTGTTCGGTCATTACAATATAGCTGCAATCATGATGTGTATATCATAGCCATTATGTTAGGCACGTTTTTCACCACCACCTGATTTTGAAAACATACGACTGCTTCCAGTTTACGCTGATCAAGACCTATAGGGACTCACGAGAGCTTGGACCGGTCAACGGGGGCATGCTTGCTCCTCCTGGCGCCTGATCCCACCTCTGCGTGTTGTCCACGGGGTCCGTGAATTAGCCAACTCTTGTTTGTATTATATTTGGACTTAGCGGGGTGGGTGCACTGTTCGTTGTCTTTGCCTTGACTCGTTATTAAATGATGAGTGTGAACTCCAGAAACCTCGCCGATTCCATACATCTCAAATTTGAAAATTAAAGGAATCGATGCTCTCGAACATTCAACAACATCCTCAACTTATTCAAAAAGTGACAATCGTGGTAATTCCGCCCTTAACTTATAGATTGAAATCCCACACTCTGTTATTTATACTAGACTATAATTCCACTTATCGCATCCAAAGTAGTATTTATTCACAGAACAGCGTTGCATGATGCCTACATATTGAAGCACATTACAACGGAATCCTCCAAAACCCGATAGTTACATGATTCCTCTTGCGCTTCATTAATTAGTCCGCCTGGTCATATTATTCACGGGGGATATAAAATAGCCCAAATGAGGATCTCAAGTCCCTTATTTGCAAAAGCGAGTCCTAAATTTTCAGAACCTCGCCATTTTAAATGGCCGAAATAATATTGTCATAGACTCAATCCATGACTTCTGTAATTTGGAAGAATACGCACAAGAGCGCATGGACAAAAATCTGAAAGGGAGAGGAGCTTGACACTTTGTACTGAATGATAAAAGGTATTCGAGTTTATTAACAAATCCGTATTTCACCATTTAACGCGGAGAAAATGATACTAATGTATCCCTCTATTTTAAGAAACATGGTAGAATGAGTTGTAATAGTTTAACCACCATATAAATATATACTAAGACAATAAACAGATCAATATAGTTAAATTTATCAAAATTCCAAAAACAGGAACATAAAAGGTATGAAATGGACAAATGTATATTCATACAAACATATAGTATTCTATAAAAATATATATGCACTTTTCTTACATGAAGCTATTATAAGATCATAAGATAAAAAATTTTGATACTTGAAAAAAAAGTTTCGCCCTTCGATTTGGTTACCTATAGAATACAAGAATCTTCACTGATCATGGAAGATTGAGCGATCGGTCATTACACTGTTCTTTTTTCAATAATAAGAATTTAGAATTTTCAAATTCCTCATTAAATAAGAATTACGATTTATACGATAATTTTGACTGCGTGCACTTTCAATCATATGCGGAAAGAAAATCAACTTAATAATATTATACCATGCATAACGTAACGCTATCTCACTGAAAATATTCAAATCGCATGCGCATAGCACACCAACAAGATATAAATATATAGGGTGACAGAAAAAAAACCCCAGAACATGGTTTCCACGGCGAAACGTATACCAATGTACAGTGCACTAAAGATAAATGGAAAAAGGCCTATAAAATCACAAGCCAGACAGTCTCCATGCGGGAGAAATTGTTCAGTGGAGACAAACTTAACACGTACGCTCACATATTCAAAGTTCGGTGAATACGTCAGTATTTTCAAACCAACTGATACAATTAATGCTCTTTATACAAGTGCTTGTAGGACTGCATTGATTGCCGACGTAGACTTCGATTATTATTAGAGGATAAACATTCCCTTGCTGGATGACAGTTTATCGGTGCGAAAACTCTGGACCATATTACTCACAAAAACTCAATAAAAAGTGTGCGACACATTTTATGTTGAGCTTGTGCAGTCAAAAATCCAGAGTTCACACATTGGATTAAATTCTTTCAATAAATAATGTTAATTCTTTATCAATTCCCAATGTTTCACTGGTAGCTGAACATTTTTAAACAATTTGAATAGTTCCGTGCGTGTACGTTGCTTTGTTTTCATGACGTTTTTTATATTAGCTTACCGGTCACGTCTTTCGGGATATTATTATGAGTTAAATTTATCCAATCAAAACATTTGATAATGCACATTGGAATTATTTGCATTATAGAATTCAACAAGTTACATGAAGAATATCCAACCTATGTATTCAATTTGCTTTTTACAGGTGGCTTTTACAAGGTCTCATCCTTTGGTGAATCCTTATTGATGAAGAGAGTCTAGTTTGCGTTACCAGAATCTATTCGCCAAATTTATGTTCATGAAGATATGTTTTGCTAACGAGACAGCGCGAATGTTGTCCGACCTTTCACCTGCTAGGTGCGCGCTCCGATAAGCGGCAGCAACATAAGGTTCACGCTTCCGCTGGATGTCTGTCGAGAATAAAGAAATAGTTTATTTACTCAACAAGAGAACCATTGTAGTACTTCTCGATCGGAACGCAGGCACGGCACACACACACGACAAGAGGTGCGGGTGCTCGCACCAGTGAGACGCAAGATGGTCCAGAAGGACGCGCAGAGTGAGACGCAGGCAAGATGTGAAAGAACTCCCTAATATTTATCTCTGTGGTTTATGCGAAATAACCGGTACGCGCCGACCGCCGAGACCATAAATTATGCGCGCGAGGCCGACACGCCACATCAATATGTCTGCAAAGACCCCGCCGTACGGGTTCAATACTCTTCAGCTGAGGGAAAAATTGAAGGTACCATGAAGTTGCAATAACATTTGACATTTCGTAATAATTGGACTCGCACAGATGGAGTTGAAGTTTTAATCATAGATCATGCTTGAATAAGATATGATTAATTAGCGTATACCAACAAAATAATTGCAGGCTAGTGGCGCTCTGGCAGGCGCTAACGACATTCTTGACAAGAGTTAAGCCCTGCCCTGCATGTCCAGCTAATTTTCCAACGAGTTTCAAACACTGCTATAAAGAATACAAAATTAAGAGTTAGGCAAATACGGACCCTTGGACATACGAATGTATAGGAGGAGTAAGCGTTCCCCATCAGTCGGTCACACCTGCAATGAGTCCTGCATCTCAATCAGATAGACGGAGTAACCCGAAGTCAAAATCAGCCTAACAATGGTATGATACATGTCAGACAACATTTAACACCATGGCAGCCAGTACTGGCAATGATGTAGTTCTGACGGTACATCAGAATTATACTGAAATTCTAGATAGTTACGATGTTTATTTAAACAGTCACAATATGCCACTTTGTTTATGACGACGCAACTATAGATAGACTTTTTGAGTGGACCCTAAGCTTCTCGCAAAAACTATATATAAGCGAGATTGCACCAAATGATAAGAAAAGGCCGCGTGCGCAATACGTACACAAGTGTTCATTTTTACCGGTGCTTGTTGACGCGACCTTTATTTATAGATTAGAACCTAATAGGGTA
>CAJDSM010038666.1:0-11019 GCA_903981925.1 Ostrea lurida
TGGTTTGAAATGTAAAGTTTTGTTTTTTTCAGTGCAGCATTCGGCTATAAGTACATTCAGTATTTTGATTATATTCCCCTGGCAGAAGGATGGTTAGGGTTATATATGACAATTACAATATCTTTAAAAGTTACATAGGAAATAAATTTGTTATATGGGTCTAATCAGGGGTGTATGGGGTTTTACAACGGTCTGTAAATCAACACACCCTGATGCCTTCTGCGGCCCATATACTATTAACTAATAGTGTTACCGGTCGACAGGGGGTGATTACTCCTCCTAAGTACATGGTCCCACCTGTTATATGCTTAGGGGACCCTATTGTGAGGTTTATCAAGTCACTTTTCCAAAACGTGCTATTAACTGTACTTTTTATAGTTCATGCTAAAATTGATAATTATATACACCAATCTCAATAGGAAACATTCCCAGGACGTAGGCAGTGCCAACGTTAACGTGAATTTTAATCATCTATTAAATGCTAATTAATTTACACGAAATATTTCGTAAACCAGTGATTTTCTTTTTCAGTACGTATTTCACGTTCCAAACCAGTGATTGTTGCGGACTAGTGATTGCTGCAGACTAGCGATTGTTGCGGACTAGTGATTGTTGCTGTTAAACCATTGGATCAGCCTTATCAGTGCTCTCTTTAAGTCCTATTAATAAAAATAAATGATAAACCAGTATCTGTTGTACTTATTAAGTTCACTCACAGCTGGTAATGCTCCGATATATAACAATGGCGGATTCAGAGGGGGTGGGGGTCAGTGGCGTAGCCAGGGCCTAATCCAAGTGGATGCTTAGCAGCAAGTGGCCTGCTCAAGATCCCCCAGTGGATTGAATGACCCCCCTCCCTCCCACCGGAAAAGGATTTTAAGGAATTACGAAGATATATCTGAAGCCATTTCCAGTTCTTCAGAACATTGAAGGGCCATACATTGGTGATTGGACAAAATTTTTTTTTTTTTTTTGTTTAATTTTTTTTTTTTTTTTTTATAATCAAATTTCGGATTTTAACGTGACCCCAAACTCCGGAATGTTAAACATTTGAAACACGATTCTTATTTGTTATTACCCTAGAAACTACATGTATCTTTTAAATACGCGTTACATGCCATGTAAATGAATATATAAAGAAACCGCATATTAAATCATAGGAATGGCGTGGGCGAGAGGATGTGGAAAATTTGCGTGATCATCCCTTATTGATGCAGAACTTTTTTTAACATTCTTCAATGTATACAGTATAGCGTAAACTGTCGGGAGAGCCGGTTCATGTAGCCGTGTGCATCCCAGGATTCACTCTGTCACACTCTGCGTTTTTATTACTCGCAGGAGCAGCGATATTCGGGATTGGTGGTTGCATGATGTAAACATGATCGACACCCCCCCCCCCCCCCGTATCTGCTGTAGAAAATATAACAGATAAAAACAAATACTTTTAGCGGTTTGACACCTTGGTCAAACGGTATTGACCTTGCCTTGGCCATGTGACCTAAAAATCAATTGTCCATGAGCGACAAAGCTTTGACCAAGTTGGTAGCCTATCGAGCAAAGGTTTTAAAAAAAACAGTGCACGTGGCAACAAGCACGTGGTTTAAGACCAGTGGTTTGACCTTGATCTTGCCATAACCTATAAACCAATAAGAATGAATCTTATATGTTTTTGGGATGATGCAGGTATCACCGGAATTTTTAGACGCGTAAAACTCATTCAATGCCGCTTTCGGCGGGCATTGTGAAAAGTTTTTACTGTATAAAATCTCGGGTGATAACCTGCATATCACCCTAAAAAATATAAGATTTATTTCTTAGTCACTTAATTTTATATTACAACAACAAAACAGATGTCCATTAGACTTTACTTGTTGTTCAGGTACGTTGATCGAAAAATCCACCTCCAATTCCTTAAAAGTGTTTTAACCAATGAGAATCGGCACTAGGTATCACCGTGAAATAAAATTAAGATGATTATAGGGTATCACCTACTTCTAAGAGAACTCCTTAGTAGCTGTAGCTTGATAGCCTTTAAAGGGGGTTAAAGCTATCAAGCACAGGGGCAAAACAAATTGAGCGGACAAACACATGTTCTACGAGACGAACAGATGCAAAAAAGGTATGGGCGCCTCTTTTCTTCAAAGGAGACAATCACATTTTGAAAAAGAAAGAAGGGCAAGGGATGATGTGGTGCTTGAGCATCCAAGCATACCTGCAAGCTACGCCACTGGGGGGTGGTACACCTCCTGTTTCCCCCATTTCATTTCAGAAAATTTGTGCTTAAAAAGATGAATTTTTTATTTTTCAAGAAGGAGGGTCCCCTTCTGGAAAATTCAAAATTAAGGGTGTAGAGCAGTAAGAACATCCCTCCCCCTTTCAAAAATTCCTTGGATCCTTCCCTGTATATAAATTTGGGGTGGAACAGTTGAAGCCATGTGCTTGTAATGTGTCGATTTTATCACTCCATTATCTTGCAGAACTATATAATGCCAATGAATCCAAAACATTAATTGTTCATTCATGTACACGATAATATATAAATATTGCATGTTAGTTGAGGGTAACAATGAAAATTTTCACCCGAGAAAAACATTGTCACCGAGGCGTAGCTGAGGTTGACAAATGGTTTTCAGAAGGGGTGACAAATTTTCCCAATGTTAACTCAACTATATGCAATAATTTATTTTGTTATACTGAATGTATAAAACAACAAACCTGTTTCGTCTATTGACGTTGATCATCGTCATGCGTTCCATTCTGATAATTCGCGTTTATCACAAACGCTCAACCACCGTCGTTCTAACAATCTACGGTGAACCGTTACGCGCATAAATTTGACGCATGTAACAATTTATTCAAGAGAATGGTTAACCCGTCGTCAAGTAATGTTCCCGTTGCTAGTACTATCACCTGGAGGTGTTTTTTTCTATCTAGAGGGAAGCAGTATGTTTGTCAACTGTCTTGTCCAATCAGATTCAGTATTTTACATGAAAGTATAACATAGAAATTTAGACAATCCGGGATGAAGTTGGAAAACAAGAATGATCCAGATCATACAACATAGATAAACTGAATCTGGTATTATCCCCCAAACAACGTGTTCTGACTGATACCTTGCTACTTAAATGATAAAATGGTACCTTGTACTAAAATAATAAACTGGGTACCATGTACTAAATTCTTAACTTACCTGTACTAAATAATAAACTGGTACCTGTATCTAAATAATAAAAACTGGTACCTGTACCAAATAATAAACTGCTACCTGTACTAAATAGTAAATAATTAAACTATTTACTTGGTACTAAATAATAACGGTACTGCTACTAAATGATTAGTAAATCTGGTACCGTAACTAAATAATAAACTGGACCTGAATACTAAATTTCGTAAATGTACCTGTACTAAATAATAAAACTGTACCTGTACTAAATAATAAACTGGTACCTGTACTAAATAATAAGACTGGTACCTGTACTAATAGTAAATAATAAACTTACTGTACTAATAAATGAACCTGGTACCTGTACTAGATATGATAATCTGTACCTGTTACTTAAATAATAACTGGTACTTGTACTAAATAATAACTAGTTACCTTAACTAAATAATAGAACTGGGTTACATGTACTAACGATGATAAACTGCTCCTTGTGACTAAATAATAACTGGTACCTGTACTTAATTATAAACTGCTATGTGGTATAATAGTAATAATAAAATTTACTTGTACTAAATAATAGAACTGGGTACCGTTCTACTAAATGATAAGACTCTACGGTACCTCAATAAAATAAATGTAATACGTATAAATAATTAAACTGGTACTCTTGTTACTAAAATAAACTAGTTACCTTACTTAATAATAAACTGGTACAATGGTACTAAAGTAAGTACTGTCATAAAACGGTAACTGTACTAAATAATAAAATGGTACTTGTATTAAATAATAAACTGTACCTGTTACTAATAAAACTGTACACTAAAACTGGTCGCATGTAAATAATGATAAAATGGTACCCTGCTTACTAAATAACTAAACTGGTGACTTATAATACGGACTGTTAATAATAACTGGTACCTTGAATGTATACCGTATAAATAATAAACTGGTACGTGTACATAAATAATAAACGTTCGCCACCGTCCAAGACGAAGCGATAACGAGATATTCATTATCATTTGAAGAACAATGCTTATCACTTCAAACACCGAACAGCTGCCAAGTTTCTCTTCAACTTCACACATCGCGCTCTCACAATTGGGCGCTGTAACACGGCGTTCTCTTCGTTGGATTTTTGCCTCACGGGCTCGCTCATGGTGCCATCCCCAAGCCGGTAAGCCTGGGGCTACGTGTTTTGGGGAACGTGAAAGGGCTAACCGCGGATGATTGACTGTTATGGGGCCGTGGTGTCCGAGCAGCAACTGGTGTTCTTACGCATGCTACAACTGGGTGATCACTACGGACCGGATCTTCTTACGCTCAGAAATGCACATGGTTCCTCTCCGTACCACTAGGAACTCGTCTTCTTGTGCCAATGGTGACATTGATTAGATTATAACAATACGTATTACGCTTTAATAGATGATCTGCAATTGCACTGCAATTGTCACTTGGTTGTATCTAATAATACATCACAAGTGTGCTCTACAAGTGTGCATTCTACATAATGGCCACGAAGATTTAAATTCCTCAGCCTATTAGTCGATATCATCTAAAATTGCACTCCAAAGAAAACGGCTTCTAAATATACATTCACCTCCTTACGACGATTTGATCGATATTTGTTGCTTTATCGAGAAATTTTACGTCATATGGAGACGTAACCAATGCGTGGTGAAGGCTGCTCAATTCTAGACCCTATGCTCGGTTGCTTATTGGACATTTGAAGCAGGGAGAGATCTTTGTGACACCTGCTGTGCACGGACCTCCTTTTTTTGCAGCCATCCAAAGCAACCTCTCCATTTTAGTAGTCTTTACCGGAACAAGCAAGGCGGTACGAGAACCTATTCTAACCCGGGTCCCCATGGGGTCATCTCTTTAGAACTCTAAAATGCACCTTCAGATTTGGTAATGCACCTGGAACATTCATGTGCGCTATTGTCGGATTTCAGGGCGCTGGAATAGTCAATCAAGCGTTGAACTCGACGTTAGGGGTTTACAACTGGACAGGGATGATATACGAGAAAATAGAGAGCTTCTCCAACACAGCCACCAAATCTATGTCCGAGACCCAGGTTATCAGGTCAGTGAACCTTTATGTGTTCCTTAATGTATAGGTTGTGTCTTAATAAATGTACGACTCTACAGACGGACAGACAGACAGACAGACGAGACGACAGACGGACAGACAGGCAGACAGACTGACCTCCGGTGAAGACTTTTATTCGTGTTGATTTTAAAAAAACAATGCAAAAGTTTGGATCCCATTTAGCAATCAAAAGAAATAAGGATAAAAACTTGTTTTAGATCATTTAAATTCATCTGCGAGCATGTATGGAAAATGAAATTTTGAAAATGGTCCTGTTTTAGTATGCTGAGCGATATTGCAGCCGGACTCGGAATTCAAAAAACTACTTTCATCCAGAAAATGGCGGATCCAATGATTGACGAGGATGCGCGCGTGGAGTGGAAGTACACCTGCACCCGTGAGTTACATACAGCGAATTAATGAACTTAACACACAAAAAAGAACTATGGATGTTGAGTACAAAATGTACGATAATTGGCCTTTTTGTGAACTCCAGTTCTAGACCCATTATGTAAACCTTGTAATCGATTGGATTCGAAATTTCGATTTTTTGCTTATTATGAACCATATACATTCATTATCTCATATGTAATGTGTCCCAGTAATGAGATCTTGCGGCCCTTTTTATCAGGAGGAATATCGGGAACGCCAATGTTTACCGTGAATGACGTCATAGTGCAAGCTGACGCGTCCTGGAGCTTGGACGATTGGAAGAAAGTGATCGACCCACTGCTCGGAAATTCGGTAGAGTCTTTTATGAAAATTCATTCCGAGAGTAAAAAAAATACAATATTTTGATTCTGTTTAGTGACTAGATTTGTGTATGTTAAAAAAAAGGTGAATGAAAGAAAATCGGAGGGAGTGTAGGTGAGGTGAGATATTACAATCTAAAGGCAAAGATAACGAACATGATCAATCTCGTAAGCCTCAAACAAGAGTTGGGCAACCACGGACCCCTGGACACACCAGAAGTGGGATCATGTGCCTAGGAGGAGTAAGCATCCCTGTTGACCAGTCTCACCCGCCGTGAGCCCATAGTCTTTGACAGCAGGAAATATAACTTCAGCATTTTGGAAATCATGCAATCATTAAAGTGATCTTATCAGTATTTGTAAATACATTTCATCATCGCCATTTCTCTTTATACATGATATTTAATGTGTTCTGTCTTGCTGCACTATTAAGCCTAACACCAAGTCCCTCTTTGTCTATTTAATTTAAGGTGTTCTATGTTGCTGCACTGTTACAACTAACGCTAAGTTCGTCCACAAAATGTTGAACACATGGAAGTCGTATGTTTCAAGATAATATTAGTCTTTTTTTCTTTCCCACACAGTCCGGCTCATCACTCTCCTCTGTCCGTTCGTTCGCCTGTAAAATTGGAACCAAGAAATGCGAATACCTTCCCGGAAAAGTGGAGTGTTGTACCAAGGGAGAGGCCTGTATTCCCAATGTAGGGTGTCGCTGTTAGCAAGAAAAAAACAAACCAACCCTGGTGTATCTAATAAAAAAATAAATTGACATCTGTACAACATCAGATACTTTTCCCATCGCTTTTATTTATTTATTTTTTTATTTCGCCCTTTTATCACATTGCACAATGTTACGAGTATTTACAGTCTCTAACTTTTTGTTCGGAAATATTGCGACCCCCCCCATCCCCTGATATATCAAATAAAAACAATGACACATGTACAGTTATTGGAATATTGTGGGCGTATAATATCCAAACTAGAACAGGCCATGAAACACTAAACAGATTTCTTGAAAATTGTCATAAATCACATACTAGTATTACATGTATACAGGTCACGTGATATCTCTGTTACTTTCTTTTTTCTACTAATGTGTGCATCGTTTACTTTTGAGGATTGCGCCCCTGTTCAGTTCGAAAACTCTCAGACAAGGCTGTTTTGTTGAAAATGGAATGGTGAAAAGTACATCTAAGGTGCCCATTCTCTTGTACATAGTTATCGGTCCTTTCTCTCTCTTGCATCTCTGTCTCCCGTTTTACACAATTTTTGTGAAAACTTTCAAAGAATGGGGAAAAAACGCTACTTGTGAGTGTTTATTACTTTTTAAAATATTAAGATATTAATCAAATAACTTATTTGTTAGTTTTGCCTTAAAACTTATTTTCTTAAAACCTTTGTTAGCTCGAACTATTTTGCGGGAGTTAAAACGGGAGTTCACAGAGACGTAAGGGAGATAAAGGACCGACAACTCTGCAAGAGAATACCTAGATCCATCACACCTTGCCTATGAAGACATGCCCCTGTGACCCTGTCTCTGCGGTAGGCCTACATGTTGTTCGGATTTGTATTGGCTACCAAACGTGGTAGAGAGACCAAATATGGTTTGGTCCGGTTTAACGTCTTATTCAGTGACGGATCCAGGATTTGTCGAAAGAGGGGGCCCGGTTCGTTGAAAAAGGAGCCAATAAGCTTAAGGTCTGGGATGAAGCCAAAGTGGGGGCCAGGGGGCGAAGCCCCCGGACGCTCTCGGGTTTTATAGCTTCTAAGACGGCATTGTGTTGAGAATTCTGTTACGCAAGTGCACTGGGGGTAATCCCAAGCCTTATTTCATAATTGTTGTAATGTATTTAAAAAAAAACAATTAAGGCCCTGACCCACAAACCTTGTATATTCCTACTGCACTTATCAAGATGCTTTGGGTATTGTGGTGTACATGTAACCCCGGGGTCATCCCAACCCTCTTCATTTTTCGCCTAATCAAAAAATTATGGGTACATTTAAACTCTTATATCACTGTGCATAATATTGTGAGTGCACTAACACTATAGAACCATATCCCATGATCATTGTGAAAACTCTTACATCACAAAGTGTAATATCTTTAGCAGATTCATTTTTGTAGAATGCGTAGCTCACTGAAATCGAAGGGCTGGTTACGGTAAGCATAGCATATCGGCCCTGTCCGTATGTCAAAAATCAAAGTTATGTTATCTTATGTTTTATTGGTAAAAACAATTTGTTCAAGACCTCATGTGTATGAAAATATTACTTTTGTTTCGGAAAATGCACGTGCTTATTGTAAATGTAGAGTTCGAAGCCGGATTATCATAAAATTTACTGTTTTTGACATAATTTTGACATAAAACATGATAAAATGAATTTGGCCACACCTTTGTATTAAATTTTACTGTTGAAATTTCGAATCTACACTAAAAGATGATATATCCATGAAAATTTGGTATACATACATGGTTGTGGCCATATAGAACACTTTATCTAAATGTAGAAAAAACCCAGTAAATTTCATGAAAATCCGGTTTTGGACTCGATATTTATAAGACGCATGTGCATTTCAGAAAAAAGTAAATTTCATACACAAGAGGTCCTCTGGACCAATAAGACATAAGATAACACGGTTTTATTTTTTAACTTTCGGACAGGGCCGATCTATATGCTTACCGTACCAAGCCCTTAACATGGATACATCTGGAATTAATAGTTTAGAATACTGAAAAATATATAGAGAACAGATATGCGCAGAGACACACGATAAGAAACTACTTGTATAGGTAGATCTATTATCTTGTATGATAAGGTCGTTATTTTACGAGTATGTTCCGGTCCGTGTGTTTGCTACCTTGCTTCTTCCTCCTGTGTTCCTGTGACAAGAGACTGTTGGTGACTGATCAGAATGTCGTCCAGGCCCTTCAGACTGAACTACAAACAATCCGGACTAAGCTGCAGGACATAGAGAGCGCACAGCAGCATCTGACAACCAGAAACGCGGCCATTGAGTCTGATAACGCGGCACTGAGATCCGAGATTGCCCGGATGAAAGGTATAGTATGTAACGTTGCCCTATAGTTTGTTTGAAAACTGACCTTACATTAAGGTGGAATGCTACACCAGAGAAATTTGACGTGGATGACAAATAGAGGATTGTTAAGCAATATTTTGAAAAGAAAAAGTTTCAAATTCACTCAGTTTCGTCAAAAAATGCAGTTTTAGTAGAAATCAATTTGAAAAAAATTTAAAACCCTGCTGGTATCGAACCCCGATCCGCAAATTCAGAAGGCAGCGTGCTAACTTACTGAGCTAATCGACTAATTTTGAAATGAATTGATATATAACCCTGATAGGGATATTTTCATCCATATTTCGAAAGGAAGTCAGCCATTATGACGATGTATAGATCCTCCTTAAGGACACTTAAATCTCCTAGGTTACCTATTCATTCTAGGTGACTGGAATCTTTTGTGTTATCTATTTTTCCTTGTTACGTACGTGTATTCAATTGAGGTCATTTGAGCTTTCGTGTTACCTGGGCTTATATTATCAGAACTGTAAAATATTTGCACAGAATCTCAAAATATATTGAACGAGACATGAATTATCTCCACAGAATCTTACAATACAAATTCTTAACACACTTAAAACTTTACACCTATCTAAATACATTTCTACTTAAAATCGTAAGTTATATGCGCAGAATATTGAAATAGGTTCGAAAAATCTAGGATTTATCTGCAATGAAACCCTAGAACATAATCTTACAATATCTACAAAACGCGATCCCAATTTTACATTGTGTTTCGTATGAACGTCTGTAGTGAAGTATCTCGTGTATATACCATGGTATTTCTTGATCATTGTAGATCTACAGCACAGCTACAATGTATCCACACTGATTTTTATTACAAACGCTGAATTTTATCCTTTTATTTCTAGGTTTATCAACGTACATTATCTGGGGACGAAAGGACTGCCCACAAATTAACGGAACCAGTTTAATTTACTCGGGTAAGACTGATCATTGTAATCCAGTAGATCACAGCCATTTGTACCTAACTTTATATTAACCTTACAGATTGATTAAAATATTTAATGTTAGACAATTTAAATTTATTTGACGTTTATGGATTTGAGTAAGATGATGTTGCCGTAATGTAGAGATTCATTGAACGGTAGATTAACGTTAGACAATACGCCAGTTTCGAGATTCGAGATACGTACGAGTTAATTCTCGTTCATAATAAGGCGAGAACGAATATGTTTACTTGCGGGAGAGGGACAGATGTCCATCACTGTAGATGTGAATGTACTCGGCAAGTCTCTAATTAATATGTTGTATCATCACCCGAAATTAATTGATACACAAACGAAATAAGAGATGCGAATTTAAAGAGTAATTAAGTACATGAAATTCCTTTTATATCACGTGATATCGTTGGTTGTAGGTATCATATTCAGCAATCTAATTAAAATTAAATGTTAGATCCGCTGGCATACTCGCTGACGTTTGAGAAAGCGGTAGCGGATTCAAAACAGCTAATTTTGATTAGATTGCATATCCAGGGTATTACTTGCAAATATGATATGATGTTTTTACCTTTTCACTTTCATTGAACATTTCTTTCGCTAATATTTTGTATTTTCTACATTTACATATCTAAAGAGAAGTAACTTTTGATACATTTAATTACTTTCCCCCACTTACGGTATGTTAACTCTGTCTCTCTTCGGCATTCAAAGTTCCACTAAATGTACCTCCTACTCAGAAGAGCGCGTATCTTAAAACCGGTATCTTGGCTCTTTAATGCAGGCTGTATATTACAATTTATAACATTATTTCTTAGTAGGTAGACATTCTGGTTGATATACATGTTTTTGCAGTCACGATTTCTATGTTTCTTTGAAATTGTATTGTACAATGTATGACTTTTGATGTCTCACTGGAAAAGTTCTGTATATAGAAATATGCCATATTTCTTAAAGAGGTTCTAGGGTGAGGT
>CAJDSM010038671.1:3502-18448 GCA_903981925.1 Ostrea lurida
GGACAGACAACAGACTGATAGGTAAAAACAAAAACAAAAAACTATGCCCTGGAATCGAATCGGGGCACATGAAATAAATAAATGAAAATAAAATAAAAAATGGGTTACACGTAGTGGAATAAATTGGTTATTTGGGTTAGACGTAGTGAAATAAATTGGTTATTTGGGTTAGCTGACTGACTATTTGAGCAGATCTTATAGCTTACAATCTTTATTTTGACAATGACGGAGTTTCCTATTTACATTCTGATTGTCTGACTTGAGAATTTCCTAAGTTCCACAATTCTTGATTGCGACTTGAGAGATTTACTATACTCTACATCTTGATCCTGACATGAGAGAGTTCTCTTTAACACTTTGATTTGTGTCATTGAGAGAGTCCATACAATCTTTTATTGCTGGACATTGAGAGTTCCTATTACAATCCTGTTTGCTGGCATTGAGAGATTCCTATTTACATCTTGATTGTGGACTTGGAAGTCCTATAGTTACATCTTTTTCTGAATTGAGAGTCCTATTTACAATACTTGCAATTGTACATGGAGAGATTCTATTACACTTGATTTCTGACATTGAGAGATTCTATTTACATCATATTATTTGCAACATTGATGATGAGGTTCTATATATTAGCAAATCTGAATTGCGGACATCTGACGGAGTTCCTATAGTTACAATTTTTTGATTTGTACATTGAGAGATTCCATTAACAACCTTATTTCTGACATTGAGGAGTTCTCCTATGCCATCTTATTGCTGACTTGAGAGATCCTATTAAATCTTGATTTTGCATGCATTCCTATAGTTACATCTTTGATTTGCTGACTATGAGAAGTTCATTTACAATCTTGATTTGCAGTTGAGTTCCTATAGTATACATCCTTGATTGCTGGACAGTTGAGGAATCCATAATTACATCTTGATGCTGACTGAGCGTTTTCTTGTACAATCTTGATGTGATGCACATTGAGAAGTTCCAAGTACAATCTTATTGCTGGAATTTGGAGAGAGTTCCCTATACAATCCTTATATTAAGGACTTAGAGCTTCCTATTTTACAATCCTTATCTTATGAGGACATGAGGAAGTTCCTATGTTCAATCTTATTGCGGCACTTGAAGCGTTCTATAGTTACAATTTATTTGGACATTGGGAGTTCTATATAACAATCCTTGTTTCTGACATTGAAGAGGTCTAGTTATAATCTTGATTGCTGGGTCATTGAAGATTCCATAATTCATCTTATGCTGGTCATTGAGATAGTTCTATATTTACAATCTTTGATTGGCTTGACATAAAGTTCCATACATTTTGATTTGTTCTGATCATGAGACGAGTCATTCATTTTGATTTGTGATTGGAGGTTTCATTACATCTTGATGGGACATGAAGATTCCATTTACATCTTTGATTCTGGTCATGAGAGTTCTATTACATTTCTTTGATTTGCTGTCATTGAATTAATCCTATGGTCAATCTTGATTTGTACATTGAGGATATTCCATTTTTATCTATGATTGCGCCTGTCCTTGAGAGGTTCCTATTTTTACATCTGTGATTTGCTGGAATGAGAGATTCTATTACATCTTGTTGTACATGAGAGATTCCTATTTACAATCTTTATTTGCTGGTCATTGAGAGAGGCCCTATTTACATCTGATTTGCGGTCATTAGATATTCTTGACATTTGATTTGTTATTGAGAATTCCTGTTACTATCTCTATTGTCTGTGGACTTGATAGTATTCTATTTACAATCTTTGATTGCTACTATTGAAGATCTTTACATCTTTGATTGGTGGTCATGAGAGTAGTCTATTAAATCTTTGATTTTTGCTGACATTGAATGTTCCTCCCTATTACATCTTTTGATTTGCGGCATTAGAGATTCCTTTTACATCTGATTTGCTGACATGAGAGATCATTTACGAATTTATTCTGTCATTGAGAGATTCCTGAGTACATCTTTGATTGCGGATTGAGAAAGTTCATGGTTATCATCCTGATTGCTTGACTTGAGAGAGTCCTATTACATATCTTTGATTTCTGGATTGAGAGAGTTCCTATTTACTAATCTATTATTTGTCTGGACCGCATTGAATTCTCTATTAAATCTTATTTGATGTCATTGAAGAAATTGCACATTTCCAATCTTTATTTGTGTACATTTAGAGGTTTCTATACATCTTTTTGTGGACATTAGAGAGATTCTATTTAATCTTATTGCTGCTTAGGGATTCTTGTACACTTGATTGCTTGAATTGGAGATTCTTACTACAATCTTCTTATACTGGAATGAGGTTCTATTACAATCTTTGATTTGACTGGTTCATTGAGAGAGTTTCCTACATTTTCAATCTTTTATTTGTACTGGAATTGTGATGAGAGAGTTCCTTTAATCAATTATTGATTTGACTGACATTGAAAGATTCCTATAGCATACAATCTTTATTTGCTGTCCTATTTTTCTAATCTTTAGATGTCTTTGAAACTATTACCTTCTGTCTGCTGGATCCAATGAGACTATCTATTACAATCTTTGATTGCTGGCTCGATATGAGTCCCTATTACTCTTGATTTTTGACATTAGTTTGCCTATACAATTGTTATTGGGTCTTTGAAGAGTTCCTATTTACATCTTTGATAGTGTTCATTGGATAGTTCCATAGATTTGATTTGCTGGACATTGATAAATCTTATTACTATCTTGATTTGCTGGCATTGAGAGAGTTTCCATATAGTTACAATCTCTTGATTGATTCGATCATAGAAATCCTTATCGTTAACAATCCTTGAATTGCGGACTTGATAGCTTCCTATAGTACAAATCCTTAATTTGCTGGACATTGAGAGATTCCTATTTCAATCTTTTTGATTGACGACATTGAGAGATTCCTATTACTCAATCATTTGATTTGCCTGGCATTGAGATATTTTCCTATTTACAATTCTGCTTGATTTACTGGAATGACGAGATTCCATTACATCTTCTGAATTTGCCGTAACATGAGAGAGATCCTATTTACTAATCTTTGATTTGACGGTCATTGCTAGAGTCCGTAATAGTCAATCTGTTGAGATTTGCTGTCATTGAGAAGTCCTATGTTACCAATACTGATTTGCCGGACCATTGAGAGGCCTAATTTACAATCTTGATTGCTGACATTGAGAGTCCTAAATTACTATTTCTTTTGCATTGAAGAGTTCATATTTTACAATCCCTTTGATTTTACACCCAATTTAGAGTGCCCCATAGTTACCAAATCTTTTGATTTGTGGTAACATTAAAGAGCAGATTCCAATTTACTCATCTTTTGATTGTCAAACTCATTCATTGTCATTTTTTGAAAGTGTCCTATCTAACAATACTTTTATCGGATGACAATTGAGCAGATTCCTCAGTAATTACCCCACGCCTTATTTCGACTACATGAGAGTTCAATACTTTTTACCATCCCTGATTGTTGTTTCTGGTTCCATTTGGAGATTTCCCTATTCACCATCCTTAATTTTGTCTGTGATCTATTTAGACATTATTCCCCTATTATTTTCTACTCTAATCTCGATTGTTCCTGACCTGCGCATTCCTATTACCCACTCTTGATTGCGACATTGAGAGATCTCCTTTATATTTACCATCTCTTGAATTTGCCTAGACAACACTTAAGGAGTCCTATTTTACCAATTTCCTTTGCATTTGCTGGACATTGAGAAGAACTTTCCTAATTACAATCCTCTGACTGCAACATTGAGTTAGACTCCTTTTGGTTCAACTTCTCTTCTATGCTGGACATTCGAGAGTAGTTTCTCTTTATATTACTTATTTTGATTTGCCTGGTAATTAGGTAGTATACCTATTTACAACTCTTTGAACTTGTGACGTGTCTATTGAAGTATCAGCTCCAATCTTAATTGCTCTGACTATTGATGATTTCCCTTGAATTTACATCCTTTGATTGTTGCTGTTACTTTTTTGAGAGCTCTTCTCTTATTACCAACCCTGATTTTCCTACATTGAGTTCTAGCGTATCCTATAGTTCATCCCATCATTTGATGTCGAATCAAGTTGAAGGATTTCCTTAATTATAACACATCTTTCACCGTCTCAGGAATATTGACGAGAGCTACCTACTTACTAATTCTATCTATTTGTGGACTGATAGAGATTCCATATGCCCTAAGTAAACAATCCTTTTGATGACACTACCAGACATTTTGACTTAAATTCTATCTAACCAATCTTTGTCTTGCTGAGTCGAACTTTAAGCTAATACTTCCTATTCAAAATCCTCATAGATTTCTGACTATGAGAGAGTTCCTATTTCACCTCTTGATTTCTGCACATTGAGAGAGTTCCTATTTACAACCTGGATTTTGCTGACATTGAGAATTCCATATAGTACAATCTTTGATTTGTCCTGATTGAGGAGTATCCTATATTCATCCTTGATTTGCTGGACATGAGACGATTCACTAATTTACAATTCTTGATTTGCTGACCATTGAGAAGTTCCATATGTTACATCTTTGATTATGCGGACATTGAGAGGTTCCTAATTACCAATTCCTTATATGCCTGGAATCTTGATGAGCATTCTCCTATAGTTTGACCCAATTTTGATTTTTGAATCGCCATTGCAATGAAAGATGTTTCCTATTTTACATTCCTTTTATTCGCGACCCATTTTGAAGACTATTTATCCTTATGGTACACTCCGTTGATAGACTGACCGAGACAGGTCCTATACTAACCGAGTGCTGATTTTCATGAGAGAGTTCCGATAGTTTACAATATTTGTTTGTCGTGATCATTGAAGAACGTTCCTATTACAATTCTTTATTTGTCTGAATTGAGTAGAGTTCCATTATAGTTACAATCCTTTATATTTGTGAGACACTTATGAGAGTTCATAGTTACATCCTTTGATATTGTGTATACATTGAGAGTCATTTACAATCTTGCATTTTGCTACTGTGAGAGCAAGTTTCTCCTATTAGCAATTTTTGATTTTCCCTCGCGACATTGAGAGAGGCCGTATTTACCAACCTTTGATTTTGTGCTGGTGTATGAGACGTTCCGAGTTTTATTATGTCTATGTCCGGACCTCGTAGCAGAGTCCGCGAGAGTTATACAAGCGGATGTTGATACATTGAGCAATTCCTTTTAGTTGCATGCTGGTATGGGTCTTTGACTATATGTTGGAGTGCCTTTTGTTTCTTATCTCAATCTTTAATTTGCTGCGCGACATGAGAGAATTCCTATTTACAAGTCCATTTCTAGCTGGACGGTGAAATTTCCCTATTTACCCAGATCTTTATTTGTCTGGAATTGCTGCTACGAGAAGTTTGCCTATGTTTCAATCTTGTTTTGTGGTCATTCGAGAGTCGTTGTTACAATCGTGATTGATCCGTCTTGAATATACCATCTATAATTTACAATCTTTGATTGACATTAAGAGGTACCTATTATTAATCTTTGATTGTTGCATTGACGGAGACTTTACCCTATTTACAATCTTTGAGCTTGCTGGAATTGAAGCAGTTCTTATTACCAATATTCCTGTTGTATTGCCTGCGTCAATTTGAAGAGAGTTTTCCTATTTTACATAAACGTTATTACACCTATTGTGGTCAATTAATGAGAAGCCCCTATTTACAATACTATTTCTTTGCTGAGTCATGATATAGTTTTATAGTACCAATCTTGATTTTGTCATACTTTTCTATACTGGCATTCGAGAACAGTTCCTCCTGATACATCCTTATGGTCTGGACATTGAGAAGTCCTAATTTACCACCCTTTTAGACTGTGGACATGAGAGTTTATTCTCATTTCACCAATCTTTGATTGGCTACACTTTAAGGTTTCTATTTTACAATATCTGTGATTATCCTGACTTCGAGAGATTTCTTTATTATATTTCCCAATTTTGATTTCTGTTTATATGAAGAGTTCATTTTTATTATTCCCCCTATCTCTATTGTTTTGCTGGACATTTGTGGATGTCCCCTTTTTATCATCATCTTTGATTGTCTGTGCATTTGAGAGAGTTCTCCCCTTGTTATCATTTCTTTGATATTCGTGGACAATTTGAGAGCGTCATCCAGTTTAATCTTTTGATTTTTGCAGTAAGTCTGGCATTTTTTGTAGTATTGTTTCTTATATTATACCAATATAATTCCTTAAGCGCCTGTATTATTGAGCTGTCCTATAATTACAACCCTTGATTTGTCTGGCTCGTGGATGTGACTGAGTTAAGTTCCTATTTTCACCCTTGGACTTTGCCCTTCATTGTAGATGAGCTTTCCTATTTACAATTCTGTCTATGCGGACATTGAGAGAGTCCTTTTACAATCCTCTTTAATATTGCTGAACATTGAGAGAGAGTTACGATATTTCAAAATCCTGATTGTGCCTTGTCATTCGGAGTAAGAATCCCTATATTACAATTTGTTAATTGATGTTTGAGAGATGTAGCTCCTATATAGTTCATCTTTGCTTGCTGACATTAGAGAGTTCCTATTTATATCTTGATTTTGCTGGTCTATTGAAGATCAATGTACCTCCATTCACATCTTTGAATTTGCTGAACATGAAGAAGCAGTCTACTATTTATACGTATCTTTGATTCTGGGAATTGAGGAGTTCTTATTTACAATTTTTATTTGGCCTGGCATTTAGAGATCCCTATTTACCCATCTTATTGTTCATGAATAGTTCCTATAGTTAAATCCTGTGATTTGCTTTCCTGATGAAAGTTTATCCTTTATGTCTACCAATCCCCTGTAGATGGCCCTGGAACTTTAGACAGAGTATTTCCTAACCCCACTATTACATAATTTTTGGAATTGTACCTAGGACACTGAGAGCAAATACTCCTATTTATCCATTTTATTGAGTGTCTGGACATTTGAGGACCTCCCATGCCCACGCCCCCGGGACGTGGTTATACTGCGCACAATTTGAGGGACAGTGCCGTTATTTTACCACCCAAGCTTGATTTGTATGGACCCATGGTATCGAGTATTTCATAATTTATCCTCATCCTTTGATTGTGTTCACATTGAATTGAAGTAGTTCTTTAATATTTCTATCCTTTGAATTGGCCTGACATGGTTATGCCGACCCCGCTTTATAAGTACCCGAAAGCGAGATTGTCGCCATTTGAGAAGTCCCCGCTTAGTACGTACCCACCTGGTTGAACGTGCTATGCACATTAGGAGTTGAGTTTGCTTTTTCCTAGCGTGTTTATAATATTGACCCTGGAAAGGGACGTTCTAATTTACAAAATTCTTTGAAGGGCGGCGAAAATGTGAGAAGGCCTCTTATTTTGAGATCTAAAGCCGGGGTGAGGGTCCTGGGTCAAAAAAATAAGTGTCTTTTGAAGCTAAATGGAATTAGGAATGGTCTAAGTCACGCCAATAGAAGATTCCTAAAATTTACCAATTCTTATGAAACTTTGCCTCAGACAAATTTGAAATAGAAGCCATGTTTAATTAACACCCTTAGTATTTTTGATGTTCAGGAGGACCAGATTTCTCTATATACCCAACTTTGAATTTGAGGAATATACATTGAGAGATTTATTCCCCCTATTACAATCTAACGTATACTGTTTTTGATGTTTCGACATACTACTTTATATAAGACCTCAACCTATATAACTAATCCTCAAATTTTGCAAGTTTGCTGCGCTCAATTCGAAGTATCTAACTTACAATTCTTTTGAAAATTGAACTGGAAACGAGAAGTTCCCATTTTACATCTATTTATGTATGTATTGACTGTACATGAGAGGTTCACCACAGCTACAATTCATATTTATTTCCCTTAGATTTTGCTGGAACCATTCGTAGTTAGATTCTTATTAAACTTATGTAATTTGCTTGTAGTGACAATTGTAAGAAAGTTCCTATATTTATTCAAGATCTTTATATTTTTAGTTTAATCTATCGTGAAATATTCTTTTAAGTTTAATTATTGCATTTGTGAATTCATCTTTGAGAGATTCCTATTGTGAACAATCACTATATTCTGAAATTGCTTTGTTTAATGAGAAGTTCCATTCACTACCTTATTATAGTTACAATCTTTTGAAATTTTGTGTAAAATGAGGAAATTCCTAATAGGTTACAATCCTTTTATTATAGCCTGATACTTAACGAAGTTCATTGAATACCAATCCCTTTGAGGGTTTCTGACATGTAGACATTCTCCCTAATTTTACAATTTAAATTGGGGTGAACAAGTGATAGAGATGTACAAATTTTACAATCTTGACAAATTTGGCCTAGCCATTTGAAGGATTACCAATGTAACATCCCTCTTAATATTTGCTCTGGAAAGTGAAAATAGTTTTATATTCCTTATTTCCCCCCAAATCTTTTTGATATTGCTGTGACCATTGTGAGCAAAATGAGAATTTTCTTATGGACAAGTTTTGACTTTTTGAGCTTGCTGGAAGTTGGAAAGAAAAAAGGACCTCTTAAGTAAATTCTCCAATTGTTTTTTTGTCATGCATACGGCTGAGTGAGGATTATTAAAGCCCAATCTGTAGTACCAACTATGATCCGGAGTTGTTAATGTGTAGATGCTAGATGACAATCGGTGTAATAGTGGTCCTGAACAGTGTGAGATGTGTGATGAATCCGGAATGTCTGGCCAGGAAAGAAACTTCTTCCGATAGTAATGTTGCTTTATAGAAGGGTAACAATTACGAAAGCGAGGAGATGCAACTTACCATATATAATAGTCCACTTCAGTTTTTTACACATTTTATATGCTGTTCATTAGATAGAGGTTCTATATTCTCACATCCTTTGACGTACTTTCTGGTATTGAGTGTTCCTTAGTTAAATCTTTCATTTCTTCCTGAGAGGTTTATTATATAACCTCAATCTTTTGATCTGTAGAGTCTTAAGAGATCATTAAATTTTTATTTGTGGACTATTGGAGAGCTTCCCCTATATTTTCCCCTCAATCCTTTGATTTAGTCGGACTTTAAGGTGAGTTTACCTTCTAACAATATATTATGCTGTCTTTGAAGATTCCTCTTTCCACTCCTTCTAGATATTCCTCGTCATTGAGATTCCTAAATTGTCCCACACTCTATGATTTTGCTGAGACCAATTGCGTGATCACACCAAAATTTATAGCCTGAATGCGAGGGATGAATTGAGAAGTAAAGTTCCTAATATTTACAATCTTTGATTTCAGCTCCACTGGACATTGAGAGAGAGTTTCCTATTTACACCTCTTTCGAAATTCCTGGGACATGAGAAGTTTTATTTACATCACGTTTTACTTTGCATGGTTTCATGAGGATCTACCTAGTTTACATCTGATTTTGACTGTGGCATGTTAGGATTTGAGGCTGGTGGTAAACATTCTTTGGAGGTGGTTTCATGATGACGCTTCCTAAGGTTCAGGCCTGGAGATGTCGAGGATTTTTGGTAGAGTCCCGGTACAATCGGGGGGGCAAGGTGAGGTGGAGTTTCCGATTTTTATGACGGAGTTTTCTGGATTGTGAAGAGAATTGTGCCGAGTTACAAGCTAGGTGAGGCGCATTTGTGAAATGTTGAAGAGAGGTTAGTCTACCTTACATAATCTCTTCTGTATATTCGGTCATTTGTGGACAATGGAGAGTCAATGATGAAGCAATGGTTGATGGGTCATTGGAAAGGAGAAGAGACTACTAGGGAACACTTGATTGCACTGGGCAATCTGTAAGAAGCGAGATTGTCGGTAAGTTATTGGTAACAAGACTGAGAGGGGCTGAAGTGGAGTTAAGACCCATGGGTACAAACGGTGAGTGTGGGACAAGGGAGATGAGTGACGTTGACAAGCCTGGGAATGGCTCTGGGTGACCGATGACAATGAGGAGGGCCGGTACCAGCGGGAGTGCGGAGCAGGGAAGCTGGTATGGTCCTGTAAAAATTGAACCCATATGCCGTCGAAAAAGAGGTCCGCTTATCAGGAAACGAGTGTGCGACGACGAAATTCCGTTAGATAGGACGGAAGGAACTGAGAGTTGCACCCCAGCCCACAATTACGAGGACGGGATGCATGGTATTGAAGTTAATGGTTCCCAATGGAAAGCACTGAAGAGGACATGTACAAGAGAGAAGGCCTATGTACAAGCGGATTATTGCGGCAGGAGAATGCACTTATAGCGACAACCAGTGAAGCGATTCGGAAAGGAGGTGGCATAAAGGTACAGCTGTGAGGTGACGGGTCAGGAAGAATTCCGAGTGACTCTAATGTGGATTAGGTAGGCGTAATTGTGGAGAGAGGGCCTCAATATGCCGCAACAGGTTGGGAATGTTAGCTGCAGGGGGAGAGCGCCGATGGATCCACCAGAAGTGGGAGAGGGTCCTGGGACATCGTGAGTTGGTCGTGGCAGTTATGGATAGAGGGCCAGACCCCTCAGAGGAATGGGGGGCGACCCAGTAGTAGAGGCGATTACCCCAAGCGGTGGGAGAATACTACGGGAGGAAGGGGCCTATCCGGACCAATGCCCCGTTGGAGTTGCTTGTGAACAGGAGGGCGGCCGACATTGTTAGGTCGGAAGTGGGCTGCTGGGATGAAATAGGTCGCTAACAACCCAGCGTGGAATGGGACTGGCATGGGAGCTCTAGATGAATCATTGATGGGGGCCAGTAACAATGCCGACTAGGAGTGGTAAGGGAGTGGGCAGACAGGGATACCTGATTCATGGGTTACAAAAATATGGGCAGCGGTAGCACGAAACAGAGGTCGATGACAAGGCCTGGTAATGGTGCAAATCTAGAAGAAAAGCAGGCGACAAGGAAGCAATCACGTATGACAGCCTGATGGCGCAAGTAGGTGTCCAAGGCGTACACCAAGGTCAGGACTCAGCAGGCAGGGTAGAGCATGAGTCAATCGTGGATGTGCTGAGAATGGAAATCTATGTACCCAAGAGGGGGACCCAGGGAGAGATTGCTATGACAAACCTGGCAGGGTTTCAGGTCAGCTGAGGATGTATTCTATAAATGGGACGATTAGGCTGAGGAGTGGGACAAAGCCTGACACTGAACCTGAAAAAGACCGAAAAAGGATATGTAACGAAGACTCGGAAAAAGTCCCCAGGAATGAACGCTCCGTTAATAAACGCTCTGATTCACCAACAGGGCAAAGCCAATAAGAAAAGATTGCCAGCTATCTTATTCTGAATTTCCCGACCATGTAGACTGTAATGTTTCAGATTCCGTCATCATGTGTCGGATAAGAGACGTTTTTCCGTTTTCGCCCCATGTTGCGAACGGGATGCTGCGAAAATTGCCGCGCCAAATGAAATGACGGCTCTCTCCGCTGACAACGTAACAGCGTTACAGCCGGATTGCTTCGGTTGCCTGTATTCTGGCGTAATATGTTTCACCGCTTGCCGGTGCAACTGTTCACAAAAAACGTGTACTTAGCGTCAAAGTGCGCACTAAACAGGCAACGTCGCCTATTAAAAAGTGTAGCGATGATAAAAAAAGACATGCATATATGTATGTATTTGCCAAACCTAACTGTATATCTCATATCAGTGAAACCTACTTCATATCCTACCGAGAATTGATCATATGTGGGGGAGGGGGCGTGGTACCGAAAAAAAGAAAATTAAAAAAAGGTTGGCATGACAGGCAAAATCTAAATAAAGATCAAACATGTTATAATTCGCGCCCACAATATGGACGGGACCCTGTTAGCCTATTGATCTGGCCCAACGTGAAAGAAGTCATCTACCTTAAGATAAAGCCCTTGTTTTTTATAACGTCATGGATTTTATAGTCTAACAGCGGATTAGTGCTCTTACTAAATATTACGCCCAGAATACCCCCAGACCACCAGCCCCATTTACCCCCCAACTCCCCCGGCCTTCCGCTCCCAACCCGTACTGTTTCTTACCCCGTGTTCGGTCAATACGTGTAACACGTGAGACAGGCAGTTCATTTTATGTTGGTGTGGCCGCGGCGCAATTATTCGTCCAGCATCCCCGCATATATCCAACCATTGCAGCAGATACTTATTACGTGGCTAACGAGATAATAATACACAAAACCGTACTCTTGTACGTCCGAAATATTCAACGGTGATGACGAACATCCTGAACACAATACCCTTAATATCTTTCCACGCTGTTAATGCCAGTGGTCCGGGAAAATTTACCAGAAAAAACAAGTATAGAGTTGCCGAATGCATAATTTATCTTATCTTTTCCCGCGTGTTGCCCATAGTTACGGTGACATACGTAGCTCATTTTTAGCTTGAGGCAAGTATCTCCTTAACATTGTGAGGGACTTAATTTCTCGTTAGCCCGCTACGCATTTACTTACATAGTAATCTCAATGAAATTATCTACCCATAATCAGATGTTACGTTTGCTGCAGTGTTGTAAAACGCGGTGTGCTGTTATGTGTTTCATATCTTTACGATTCATCTTATAGTTGCCCTGTGAATATATAACAACGGTATAAGCTAATAGGATCAATGATAGACGGAACAAACTTCGAAATTGGCTGTCAAAAATGCTTTTAATCTGCCTTTCTACTCACGCCATGCGATTTAATTGCCTATCAAGCATTTGATTTTAATTGGCGTGTCCTCTCGGTCACAGTTCTAATAAAGATCAGTCGTGAAATACTGTTTTTTTGTTAAACTCATTTTTCAGACAAAATGGCATTTTTAATTATATGGGCGATATTGTGGTGCAATCGGTTTTCCGATATGTTAACGCGCGTGATAGTATGTTTAACGAAGAAGACACTCACAAAGAATTATACAAATGAACTTTTGGTCCAAACATTAAGATCAAAAACTGAGATTGCCCAATTTATTTTTTAACCTACAAGGTTAATAATCAACATTGGATTCTTCCGCAAATGGTCAAAGGACAATTTTTAATAAAAATCTCAGAATTACAGATTGGTATATGACTCACTTAGTGCCTATTTTCCTTATGATATTTTTTCCGATATATGTTGAGAGCTCGTCGTGATTTCTCACCGTGTAGTTGTTCAGCCTCATTGAGTGTTGAACAGACCACTGTTCGTACAGTCTCGTGGTGTCTCAATTGAATAAAATAAAGGATCTCATTGTTAATATACACAATGTTCATTGCCAGACGCGTACTGCCAGCTCGTGTCAATTAGATAGGTAAGCAAGCCGTTCCTCGAAAGATTACATAAGACAGGCCATGCACTGCCATGTGTACATGAATCTGGCGTCAGCTTATCCTTTGTTACATGTGTCCCAAATTGTTAAAACAGACCAGCTTGCGCGTAACAACGGATCTGTGTGTTGCATACAAACAACACCCTCAGTGATCGCTAACAAGCAATTAATGATATATTAATAGACGAATGGTCGAATTGGATTATGAGAAACAAGCTTTCTCCTATAGCGATAAAGTTGTTTGAAAAAATCATATTATAATTTCGATTGATCGATTTAAAAAAATTAGAAACATTTGCGAAATGAAAAGATTAATATCAAAACTAGAGACTGGTAGCAAACGTCGATTTAAGGAATATAATGGCCATAGTTCTATGCGTATTTAATGGTAGCGAATAGATATAATTTAAGGGAGAGTTTTTCAATACATATGCGATTCTCCGTGTCATTTAGTAAGGTTTCTCGAGAATCGGCCTTAAGGCCGTATCGTAGTGAAAAATAGGTATTGTAAGTTATAGCGATTAGTGAATGAGGCTAAAATACGTAGATATTTTTATCGGTGTGAGACTATAATAATCATATGCATTTGTGAGAGTTTCGAATCACTTAAAGAAATCAGATTATCTGCGTTTGACGTTAATGCTTAATACCGTCAGTTAAAGTGGAACTCTTATTACTTGCATGTTCATATCGTAGTGAAGATAAAATGGATTAACGTTAATTTAAGTTAACACAGCTGAATTTAAGATTACTGGTTAATTCTTTCTGGTGTATTACCACGTTAGTGACAAGGAAATGAATGTTGGTTTTGTGTATCTCTGGAGGGTTAATTATTGACGTTAGTGAGAATAAATTAGCAGTGTAGTTACAGTGTATTTCTGGGTAGGGTATACTAATCAGGTCCGATCGATTCAAATTTGGATTATTCTGGCGTGCATGATTATAAATACGTCCATGCGGACCACTATAGCCCATTATTGTTCCACCAGAGCACGTGTCCAGGACCCAGACACACAGACATGTGTCTGAGCGTCATAAAACACAAAACAAATAACTTATGCCCTTCGGAATCGACCATCGGGGCACGATGGAAGATAAAAAAGTGGCACAAACAATAAAATAAAACAATTGGGTTACAGTAGTGGAATAACTTTGGATTATTGCGGTTCATAGAACGTGAGGTGATAATTAAAATTGGATTCATTTGGCGTTCATTAAGACATAAGGACTTAGCCTTAAATTCTTTTCCACAGACAGCAAGCGACAGACAACAGACTGTATAGGTAAAAACAAAACAACAAAATCTATGCCCTGGAATGAATACGAGGGCACTGATGAAATAATATAAATAACTCGGAAATAGAAAGATGCAAAAGAATGGCGGTTACACTGTAATTAAATTGTGTTATCTTGGCGTTAGAGCGTTAGTGAAATTAAGTTAGGTTATTTGGGTTATAACTAGGAGGCTTAGCAATTATTTGCGACAGCACCGAGCGCAGGACAGACACACAGGATCTTGATCGGGTAAAAACAAAATACTCCAAAAAACTATTCGCCACCCTGAATACGAAATCGGGGCACATGAAATTAAATAAATGAAAATAAATCAACAAAAAATGGTTACACCGTCAGTGGAAATAAATTGGTTAATTTGGGATTAGGACGATAGTGAAATAAATTGGATTATTTGGGTTATAGGTAGGATTAGCATTATTTTGCCAGCAGGACCGAGCAGAGAAGACAACAGACGGATAGACCTTAAAAAAAA
>CAJDSM010038674.1:2417-12667 GCA_903981925.1 Ostrea lurida
TATCTAAGTGTCCCGTATGTGATTTTTCGCATCTAGATCAGGTTGAGAATGTCTTTTAGTATGTCAGTTAGTTTCGAAGACCAAAACACAACAAATATACCAAAAATTTAATACATGAGCAACCAAATCATGCAATTATCAATTTGTAATCCTTTCACACCGCGGACAAAAACACATCACGGTACATTAGGTGTCTTTTCTAAAAATGGAAACCTAAAAATTTAGTTGATTGACTGATTGATTATTTATTGTTTTACGTCCCACCGAGAATATTTCACTCATACGGAGACGTCACCAATGCCGGTGAAGGGCTGCAAAATTTAGGCCTATGCTCGGCACTCAGGGCCTTTGAGCATGGAGGGATCTTTTTCGTGCCACACCTGCTGTGACACGGGACCTCGGTTTTTTCGAATTCGGTCTCATCCAAATGACCGCCCCATTCAATCGCCTCTTACGACACGCAAGGGGATGCTGGGGACCTATTCTAACCCAGATCAAAACGTGTCTATGCCCCTTTAATACGCCTTTTTTTGACAGGCGTAAGAACACTTTTTTACGCCTTTTTCGCGTTACATGTATAACAAGATCGTCGTTCAAATCGTAGTATCCGCTGCATTAATCATCTAAAAGTAATTAAAAGTTTCGGGGAGTCACTTAAACTTTTCGAATAAATATCATAGTGCACATTTGTTTATTACAATTTGAAACATGGCGAAATAAGATTGATTATTTTAATAATGAGTCCTGACTTAGTCTTCTTGTTCATGACGTCGAATAAAGTAACGTAAAAATGACACGACGTTATCATAAACGATATATTACGAGTATTATAGGTAAGTAATACTTTGTACGAACATATATAATCATTTTATGGAAACATACACCCTATGAAAGAATTTAAAAGAAATATCATTAATTTGGACGCGGGGCAAAATTAGGCCCTTAACGTACCTTGCTCTTTACACTCCATTGTAAACATTAATAGATTTTTTCACTTCAAAAAGCAACACATACAAAACAAGGACATGCGAAATAAGTTCGCTGCAAAGCATCAAACAGGCCGCTATTTTTTAAAACAAATATTTTAGGGCATTATTCAAAAGAAACATATAAAAAACGACCAGCGTACTCTTGTCTCCAATGTTTCTTTCACGTCCTCTACATTCAAATCCTCCGCCCATGCTGAGGCAAATTGCAGTAAGAAAAAGATTTAATTGATTTCTTTTAGAAAACGTTGAAGCGCCATCTTGATGTCATGCAAATGGAGCCAATATGATTATTAGATTATAATTCCAATTTCCTTTATTACGATGATTTTGATTGGATCGAAACGAGAATTTACATATCGATAAATCTGAAAACGTGACGTCACAATGCGCGCATAAAAACAAGCAACATAACGCACGGAACTATTCAAATTTTTTAAACTGTTCATACAATGGACAAATTGGAATTATAATTAAACATTCTTTTAGAAGAATTTATCGATGTGTAAACTTTGGTTATTTTATGCACAAACTGAATAAAAGTGCGAAGCACTTTTATGTTGAGTTGGTGAGTAAAATGTACAGAGTTTACACATCGATAAATTCTTCTAAAAGAATGTTTAATCCTATATTGAATGTCAAAAAAGTGCAGAAATCAGACATGCATCGTGTAAACATAATGATAGGCATATACCACGGATATGTGTCATATGATGATGGCGAAATCATTTGCCGGACTGGCTTTATTTATTATATGAGTACATTGAATGCAAATCTGACTTGCAGGTTGAAATTTTACATCAAACATCAGTCAAAACAAACATTAATTAAAATATTTGATGCTGCAACATATTCAAACCAAAGTATCTTATTTTCAAATCAATTTATCGAACCAATATCTGGAAACCTCATAAATGTTTGTAACACTGCCACTTGGTGAGTACCTGTTTTTAAAACTTCGTATAAAATATAAAATGATTATAAATTCATAATATTCGTTGAATAATGAATATAAAATGGCGAAGTAAACAATGTGTTAATCGTAATCATAGTCCCAAAAACATATATACAAAATCGAGTGTAGGGCAACACGGACCTCCGAAAAACCGAAGGCAGGATCAGGTGCCATGGAGGAGTAAGCATCCTCTGCTGACTGGTCACACCCGCCGCGTGCCCGTAGTCGAAACAAAGTAAACGGGGTTACCCGTCGTCAAATATAGTACGAAAACGAGTCTAACAAATGGTATGAAAGAAATCAATCAACATATGACTTAGTGATACTTTGTAATCACAAACAAGGTCATTATAGCGACCGTAGAATTTGCGAAATGATGACTTTAAACGAGATTTGTTATAACCCTGCAACATCAACTTTTTTGTTAGTAGTTGACCTCGCTTAAAAAAGTTCTCATACGCATAGCATGCTCTTGCGTATTGAATCAACTGGGAGATATACACACCATAAGCAGGTGATAGTGTTCGACATCTCATCCTCAAAGCATCTTGTTTCAAGACAACAACATGGATGGTGACAAAAGTGTCCTAGATTTCATAGTGAGAATATAACTTTAAATGTCATGTCCAATAAAAAAGACGGCAATGTAAATCAAAATGACGTAACAAGAGTGATGACCACACGCAAACAATTCAAGGCTGATCATGCTCAACACTTAACACGACTGATTCATCGAAATTGAGGCTAATGGTGCTTTCCTGATTGACCTTATTGATAGTTAAAAGCAGATGATCAAGACGATGGGCTCACGGCGAGTGTGACCGGTCAACAGGGGATGCTTACTCCTCCTAGGCACCTGATCTCAACTCTCGTGTGTCCAGGGGTCCGTGATTGCCCAACTCTTGTTTTTGTATTCTATTTGGGACTTGCGAGATTGATCACTGTTCGTTATCTTTGCCTTTCCATATAACAGTTGGTCTTCTCTGCAGATTAGTGGTGACGACGATGGTGGTGGTCTCAATCCGCAGTGAGACGGAAATCCGTGGAGTGCTCCTATTCTATAGATGTAATCCGTGGAGTGCTCCTATTCTAAGATGAAATCCGTGGAGTGTTCCTATTCTAAGATGAAATCCGTGGAGTGATCCTATTGCTAAGATGAAAATCCGCTGGAGTGATCCTATTCTTAAAGATGAAATTCGTTCGCAAAAATGGCGACCATCAGACGCACTCTAGATAAAGTACATGTATAGCGTGTCGTGCACCAGATAAAGGGACTACATGTATGAACATTATTTGTTTGGCTCACAATACACTCATGGCGACTTATCTAGGTCAACAGGGGATGCTTACTCCTCCTAGGCATCTGATCCCACCTCTTGTGTGTCCAAGGGTCCATGATTGCCCAACTCTTGTTTTTGTATTCTATTTAGGACTTACGAGATTGATCACTGTTCGTTATCTTTGCCTTTACATCTAGGTGTCAATAAGATGTGGTCAATTTTATTGTCCGAAGTTGAAGGAGGTTTCTGAATTTTGAATTTCGTAGATGGTAGGCTAAACTATTCAGAAAACTCCATTTCAATTTTTAAATAATTGTTTAGTCGAGTGTTGGTGGATTGTAAAGGCAAAGATAACGAACAGTGATCAATCTCGTAAGTCAACTACTAACATACAAGTTGATGTTGCAGGGTTATAACGAATCTAGTTTATTCATCATTTCGCAAATTCTACGGTCGCTATATTGACCTTGTTTGCGAATACAAATTGTAACCAAGTCATAAGTTGACTATTTGTTTCATACCCTTTGTTTTTTATTTTTGCACTAGATTTGAAGACGGGTAATCCTGTTTACTTTGTTTCGACTACGGGCTCACGGCGGGTGTGACCGGTCAGCAGAGGATGCTTACTCCTCCATGATCCTGCCTTCGCTTTTCTCGGAGGTCCGTGTTGCCCTACACTCGACTTTGTTTATGTTTTGGGGGATTATGATTACGTTTAACGTTTGAAGGCAGCGTTTTGTAAATTCTAGGTCTTATAACAATTCAGTTTACCAATATGACCTACCATTGAGTCAAATGCTGTCTGATGTGTTTAATAGTCATGTTAAGCCGTTTTTAACACACCGATTTGACTACGGACTGTTCCGTTACCTGATCAAGACTATGGCTCACGGCGGTGTGACCGGTCAACAGGGGATGCTTACTACTCCTAAGCACCTGGCCCCACCTCTGGTGTATGCAGGGGTCCGTGTTTGCCCAACTCTTGTTTTTGTATTCTATTTACGACTTACAAGATTGATCACTGTTCGATATCTTGCCTTTACATTGTTAACTTCGCGATTTTATAATTTAAAAGAACACGATGCGTGTCTCTCCTGCTCTTAATTGATGACTCTTTATTGATTACTCGTTATTGGGATTATAGGATTAATCACGGCTCGTTTTTTTTCACCTTTTCATTTTAATAAAGTCAGATATTCAAAAATGAAAGTGAAGGCAAAATAGTTTTTATTCGTGATTGTTAATATTGTTTATATCTAGACTTCAATATTCCTTGGATTTCCCACAGAGCGGTGGATGCAGGCTGTGGGTGTTGCAAAACCAGAATACTATTTTTCCCCCGCTCCAAAAAGAGAAGTGGCTGTCTATGACCGCATAAATGATAGAATACAACTTTTTGTCGCTAAAATTCAAATCAGAATGGAGTTTGAACCCCCTGCTCCCTCCAGATCCACCACTGAAATATGAATCGCAATGTCACGTGATGTCAATGTATGATGTACATTCCACGTCACAATCGACATGGTTCAAAACGTCACCAACTTCCACGCGCACTCTTCAATCACGATATTTCTGACTTATAGGTGAAGTCTTCCTTTGCACACGAGCCGTTATTTTTATCCCCGCCTATTGTTCGGTTGTTGTTCATGCACGGAGACGTTTCGTCGTCTGCTATTTCAGTATCACACACCCTCTCCTGAGTCTCATTATCACAATTAGTCTCAGTCGGAAGAGAATTTAGCAATGTTGCATCTGATTCGTCCTTAGGATCGTTGACGTCACTATGTATCAGTGCATTTCCATTGGATGGCGAAGGCTGTTTTACCGAATTTCGAGTTCGCGACAGAAATGTACGCGTTGTTCTGACACTTCCGGTTCGGTTGACTACATGTCTGTGCCAAACTTTTTTCAATTCCGCTTGCACCTAAAACAAAATGAAAACATCAAAGAAAATGTATCGAATAAACAAATTGCAATGAAAATGCCACTGAATGAATTCGGTTTCAACCTCGACATGTGAGACTTTCATTAACTCTCCATAATATTGTACATTTCGATTCAAAATAAGGAAAGACAATTTTGAAAAAATATGATATATCTTGTATATCGGGAGATTTGTGTTGTGCAATTAGCTTCTGGACTGATGCTGTCATTGTAGCATTTTTTATTTAATAAATAAATCGATATTTCGGGTTTATGGTCTGATTTCAAACGTCTTTTGATTACAAGGAAAGTTTGTATAGTTTACCTAGATACCCCATTCATGCCAAAATTATTCATTTTGCATGCTCTACGAAGTAGCAATACAGTTATAGTGGTCGTCATGATTGTTTTTCTCCAATTAATAGAGGAAACTGGTATTGTGACGTCAACGCTATTGCTTAATTCAAAGAATGGAATTATGATGTCACCATTTTGTAATGTGGCAGTGTGACGTCACTGCAAGACAATGGTAATAAGAAGACACACTTTTAGCCACATCGCGTCGGCATATTGAAATAGTACACGTTTTAGAAAATGACAAAAAACAATTTCTTTCATTTAAATTCAAAGCATATTACGGTCGCAAGGCTGCAAACAGATTAGAAATGTCTTGATACGCTATGATTAACCTATTTCAAATTTGGGGGGGGGGGTGTCAACGAATATTCAACTATTCGAATATTCTTTGAAAATTTGACATCATTGACGTTCGACTAATTTTCTTTACTCGAAAATGAGCATACGGATATAATTTTCCAGTTTTGGTTTAGTGAAAATTAGAAGAAAAAAATATAACACTTTCCACTACCTCAATTCCATTAGAGTATCGTTTGGGTTTACTGAAAAAAAACCAAAACTACGCAACTGTCTCTCTAGAGACACAGTGAACAAAATGATCCTTTTAAAGAAAAATCCAGAAGTGTATCATTTGAAGAGCTGCATTCATATTCTTCCTCAATATGGAATTGTTCCAATGAGTGAGGGTATATAAAATGTCATAATAATTTTGCATTTAATTTGAAATAAGCAAAATCTGTTGAATGTCGTCTTAAATGATTGTTTCACCTTACCGAACTTTTAGTTTGAACTGGACACTGATTGCCGGCAATTTACACTTAGCAGGTGAATCTGCCCACGCTGTTTATACACAGCGGATGTTATCGTGTTCATTCCATACAAGACCTTTAAACCATGGCAGATATATATTTACCACACAACTATACTGTTTCCGGGTTCATAACACGGGTTCGGAAAAACGATATAAACTCGTAGCTGAGGTTCATAAAATGCAAATTAGGTAGGTCAATCACGGGGTCAATCAATCTTGCGCTACGCTTAGAAAACGGCACATCAGACCTTGAAACTGTAATATTGACAGTAAAAGATATTGTTTTGTCATCGTGGTTGTTCCAAGAGGGTTTTGTGTCTTTGGTGAGGTGAAAATAAGAGTAACAGAAATTCCAAGCTTCTTCGAACCGTGACGTCGCATACGACGTCACAATCGAATTGACGAAGTCAGACAATACCAAAGCGACAAACTCGGGTTGAGAAATAGAAAGACAATCAAAATACGTGTTTAATGATAGTTGAGTGATAAATAAAATCTTATACTCGTGCTTATGGCATATGAAATTTATGAAATTCGTTACTGGATTTAAATATTTCACTCGCCAAGGCTCGGGAAATATCAATTCCGGTAACTCATTTCATAGATTCCATCATTAAGCACTATTCAAGATCCTTTATGTATCATCATTTTTTATCACACAACTGTAACTGTTTTCCGGTTCATAACACGGGTTGGAAAAACGATATGAACTCGTAGCTGAGGTTCATAAGAATGCAAATTAGGTAGGTCAATCACGGGGTCAATCAATAGAAAACTGCACATCAGCCTTCGAAATTTTGAAACTTTGACGGTAAAAGACCATTGTTTGTCAACGAGGTTTATTCCAAGGGCATTTTGTGTCTTTTATGAAGTGGAAATAAATGTACATAAAATTCCAGCTTCTTCAAACGTGACGTTGCAGACGACGTCCAAATCGAATTGACGACGTCAAACAATAACAAAGCGAAAATTCGGGTTGTGAAATAGAAAGTAAATAAAATATGGCTTTAATGATCGTTGTTGTGATAAATAGAATCTTAAACTCGTGCTTATGGCATATGAAAATTTATGAAATTCGTTACCGGATTTAAATATTTCCCTCGCCAAGGCTCGGGAAATATAAATCCGGTAACTCCATTTCATAAATTTCATTGCTATGCTATAAGCACTCATTCAAGATCCTCTATAACATACACAGCGATGCCATTCTTGCCACAGTTTACGACACATGGGATAAGATTTTCCTCTCAGTTTATCATAGAAAACTGATCCCATTCTGAACCAATGCGATCAGACACAAAAATGAATCCCATTCTTACCTCTGCGTTCAGGAAGCAGAACAGCATTGCCAAAATGAAACCCTGAAAAGAACAGTAATAAAACAGGTCATGGTGGACAATATTACTCAAAGACACCTGCTAATCGATCATACTATCTGGCAATCAATTATAACATCTGATAATCGATCATGTTATCTGATAATCAATCACAATGTCATATAATCGATCGTGATATCTGATAATCGGTCATAATATCTTATACTCATTAAGGAATGAAGCTAATTTTGACCTATGTTATACGATATAATCTAACTTGTGGCAGTTACGCTTTATAATCCGCGAAGCTAGGAAGTTAGATTATATCGTATACATAGGTCCAAAATTAGCTTCATTCCTTAATAATTTAATTTAAAAAATTGTATTTAATCTTTGAGTGATGAATAGCTTGCGAGATAATTAAGGATTTTGAATGAGGCGGAAGAATTTTGCCGTAGCAACAAAGTGAAACAATAACCTCAAATGCATTGTGTGCGTCATTAGGACGTCACAAAGAGCAAGTTAGATTATTCCAAAAATAATTGATGTTGGCTCAATCGTATTTCAGCCAATCAAATTGCTTGTAACGAAGTAAAATTAAATATTATACATCATATCTATTGATAATCGGATGATTCGATACTTCATAACTAATCTGATAATCGGGCATGCTATCTGATAATCGATCATACTATCTGGCAATCAATCATACTATCTGATAATCGATCATAATATCACATAATCGATCGTGATATCTGATAATCGGTCATAATATCTGACAATCTCGAGAGCGCTGTTTTGTCAAAATGATATCTGATAATTAGGAAAGTTTGTGAAATTTCTTAAAGCAGGTCCATCAGAACAAAATGATAGCTCCCTTGTTTAACACGAGAGTTTGTATTTTAACTACAGATTAGTGAATATGTTTTGTGAATTAGCGAACCCATGGACAGACCGGGTGAACTACGGACTATGTTTAGATACGATTGGACTCCAGTTCAGCCATTTTTCTTTGCCGTAAATTGAGAGTCATCATAAGTGTTTGTGGTATGGCCCAATATTTGTTAAAAGAGCTACGGTGTAAGAAGTGATTTTCCGAGGGCAATTTTCTCTACCTATTCTTCATTTTTGATCAAGACTGTTAAGTCCCTTTCGGTCCTGGTTCAAATTCAATAAAACAAAAAGCAACAATGCCAGAAGAGTCTCCCTATGACGTCATAACATTAGCAGTCACTGCTGACAAGCCCTAATTCAGGTTTAACCAGAAAATACAAATTTACGAGTAGGGTAAACGCAGGCCCAAAAGGTTGGGCCTGGTGCATAGAAGGAGTAAGCATCCCTTGCTGACAGTTCTCATCGACCGTGAGCTCTATGATTATTTTGATCAGATAATGGAGTAATCAAAATGAATAAAGAGTAGCCTAGGCATTGGGATAAAACAACATCGGATATCATTCAACATAATGATAACTTGTTATTTGTTAATTTGAACATCGTGATCACCACATACATAATTTGTAAAATGCAGATTTCAGAAGAATGTATTTACCTGAAACGAATTAAAGAAAAGTTCTGACCACCACAGAATGAAATACGTCATCGACGTCTCGTCCATGTAACCGAAAGTTGTCATCAGGAAATTAATGGAATAGATTATATAGTACACACCAAACAGCGGAATCAGAATCATGGTCGATTTAGCCAAGCGTCTGAAAGACAGAGACAAAACGCCTTTTAAATGTTTGATATCACAAGCTTTGTTAAAGCGACTGTTTGTCACGGTTGAAATTTAGCAAAAAGAATAAAAAAAAAAGTTACGGAAAATAATGGCATTAATGGTTTGATGATCAGGAGAGGTGTGTATTATTGGTATCTATCGAAAGATGTATCTTAAAGTTATCTCAACCAGTGTACTTCTTTTGAGATTCTTAGAACCTACATTTACTCTTGCATATAATTAGTGTTACTCAAATGTAAACAATTCTGATAGCAATGAGTGTGAGCACACCCGCGTACACGTCGGCTTCAGCAAAACTGTTACTGGAGCAAAGGTTTAAGCCGATAACACCTCCACAAAGGGGTTCACTATAACCGAATTTTACTGTAGAATAATCTTTCGTTGTAATGGACTGGTTTTACTTGCTGGTCATGGAAATTCGTTATCAAACCCTGTTTCAGTGTATAATAAAGTTTGGTAATAGGGAACTGCTTCATTTTTTGGATGGTCTTGGAGGTTTGTTATAACTGTGTTTTACTGTACGATAGTCTGGTTACACTGAACTACTTCATTTTTACCTGGTCCTGGGAGTTCGTTATAACCATGTTTTACTGAATGCGAAGCAGACATAGATATTACTTATGAAAATACAAACGGGCGGAAATAAAATCACTAAAAAGACTCGAACATTAATAAAACATTTAAACCTAGTAACGTACGATAATGTGAATGTCACAAATGTAAACGTGTGCATGATGCTTAGGATCATATAACAATGAAGTTCTAGTATCCCCACACCGCGTCCCGCAGTGCTTCGCCACACACCAATGCGTTGCACAGTATCTCACCACACACCATCGCATTACACAGTAATTCGCCACGCACCATTGCGTCAAAGAGTACTT
>CAJDSM010038676.1:0-15745 GCA_903981925.1 Ostrea lurida
CACTGTTCGTTATCTTTGCCTTTGCATCTCTATCACTCACTCAATTGAGTTAAAATGAACTATTAAAAGGATAGTATCACTCATTTTGGTGATTTTATCTCTGGTCCTAAATCATCTTATTCCTTTCGAGTATACATGCAGTAAGAAAAAATATATGAATGATGTTTAGCAACTTCGAAATGACTGAATGAACCTCAAAAGTTACAATAGGAACTAACTTGTATAGTAACATATTTTTGTCCAGGAAGCCAAAAATCTTAAAGATGTAATGTTTTTAAGATTTGGAAATAAAACAGATAAATGCAATAAATTTTTTGAGACAGTATACTATGATATCAGTAACGATAGTCATCTGGGTACATGTACTTCGGTAGATCTAATTCATAATGACTAAAAATTGACATATATATAAGTAAAGCGTATCCGCTTTAGATTAGAGTATTTTATTTATTCTCACGTTTAATATTGTTTTTTCTAAAATCATTTAATACCCTGCTGAAAATGTTTTTTCATATCTAAACAATATCCATAAAGTAATTAGTAGTTTACCAGGAATAAATGAAGGGGGAAGTCCTGCTATGGGGGAAGGCTGACTCTACAACTGGTGATAGAGTAGGTCTTCCCACGTGGAAGTCTGGCTCTAGAGTGAGACTTCCACGGGGGTTCTTCTACTCTAGAGCCAGGCTTCCGGGGGGAGGGGGTCCCACTATGGGGGAAAGCTCACTCTACAACACCGGCAACCGTAACGCCAGGTGGATAATAGAGTCACGTGATTTGTTCAGGGCTCGTTTCTTGTTTCGAAAAAGTTGCAGTTGTCTAATAAGTCCGGTACGGAATACAAATTAAGGGCATACGCAATGTACATTTCAGGAAAAAAAATTCTATCTCCAAAATTGAAGACTTCCAATGATACTAACAAGAGTAATACAAAACGCAAACGTCATTCAATCCCTTCAGAATTATTTCATGATAATGAAAATATAATCATACAACTACTGACAGTGTTTTTGCAGTATGTATATGTACAGGTGCATTGCAATTTGTTTTCTCCAAAGAGAGGTAACTCAGAATTCAAGTATGAATAATTGTGTAAATTACTTTTTTCACCAAGTGTTATCTTTTCCAAAACACAGGATATATGGTCTGAGAATATCTAAGGGTACTATGATTTTATATTAAGAATAGTTCTATAAAATATATACAGATAACCTTAAGAATTTGGCAAACACGGACCCCTGGGTATACTTGAGGTTGGATCAGGTGCCTAGGAGGAAAAAGCATTCCCTGTCGAGCGTCACATTGCCGTATACCCTTTCATCTTTGCTTCAGTTTCTGAAATTCGGATTTATTTTTATAGTTTACTTGTACCAAATGCTATATGATAGTAATAATCAAGCATCCAAGTATTTTGTTTTAGAAAAATCGTCCTGTAAGAATTCCTTCTAATTTACGGCCCAGAGACCTGGCTTTGGTTGATTAATTTCACAAAAGATGAAATTCTTCAAAATTTCACCTTTCTGTTTGTAAACTACTTTCATTTCGAAGAAATACGCGATCAAATTGAATTAACCATAACGTTTATTGGATTCGAAATTGCATAATAAAACCTTACAAACAAAGATCATCGTGGCTGCCAGTCATAAGTGCTTTCTACAAGCCTCTTTCTTGTAGCATTTTTACTTAAACTACTAACAACTATCAGTAAAGAATCTCTTTAGAGATACCTCGTCCATACATATTCCAGAAAGTGGTGTCAAATCAATGTGGGTAAGTCTTAAAAAACTCTAAAGACTTTTTGTGATAACCTAAAATCAGATTTTTCAAAAATTGACTGCATAATACGTTGGGCTTTCTCCCACATTTATACAAGATTCATCCGATAAATTAAAATCTGCTTTTTCAAAGATTAAATAAGTAATTGCTTTTTAATAAAGAACAAGCGGCACATGAAAATACGGAATTTCTAGGTCGTTGGGACAAGACCATATTCCTGTTAGAAAACACTCTGATTGCCCAACAAGTATTTCTTCGGAAGCAGATATTAAGAAGCATGCTTGGGTTTATTATAGATATATTTCATGTATGTCTTTGGAGCACAGGTCTATCCACAAATCCGTTGGATATTTCCTAATGGGCACTAAATTGTGCCCCTTATTGGCAGCACTTATTTTTACATACATATGACCAGAATTTGTAACGAACTGTTACGCGGATAAAAACAAAAAATTGCGTGTCTTCAACCTTCATATCGGTATGTAGATAGAGTGTTAATCAATTAACAATCATCATTTTACAATTAGCCATTTTGATATAATCCGAAGAATCGATATAAAGGACCGAAGAATTGAAATTATCTGCTTCATATTTGGATATTTTCTTAATATTGACTCTAATGGAGACTGAAACTACATTATATGAATAATTGTGATGACTTTAACTTTGCAATCGTCAACTTTCCTTTCTTGTAGTAATACACCATATCACTGCTTATGGTGTGATATCTCCAGCGTGATTCGAAACGCAAGAGATGCTATGCTCTATGAGGACTTTTTTACAAGCGGCGAACTACTGAAAAAAAATTGATGCTCTCGTTTAAGTCTTCATTTCGCAAATTCTAACGTGCTATAATGACTTGTTTGCGAATTACAAATTATCACTAAGTATATGTTGATTGATTTGTTTCATCCTTTGTTAAGCTGTCATTTCCTACAGATTGACTACGGGTATCCGTTTACTTTATTCGCCTAAGGCGCCAGGCGGGTGTGCCGGTCAGCAGAGGATGCTATACTCTCCATAACGACCATGATCTGCTTCGCTTTGGTCGGAGGTCGTGTTTCTCCTAACACTCGATTTTGTATATGTTTGTTATGGGATTTATAGATTACGTTTGACACAATGTTAACTTAACCTTTTTGTGTTTCAAGACTCTTTTGCTCATATGAAGACCTCACCATTGCCTAGGAAGGGTTGCGTATGCTCAGCGCTCATGACCTTTGAGCAGAGAGGAATCTTTATCGTGCCACACCTGCTGTGACACGGAACTTCAGTTTTTGCGGTTTCATTCGAAGGACATGTACAAACCAACCTAATCGCCTTGTACGATAAGCCAGAAGGGGTAGTGAGGATCTATTCTAGCTCGGACCCCCACGGGGATTTGGGATGGGTGGGGTGAAGGGAATTCATGATATCAAAATGATTTATGATATATTTCCATTTTCCCTGAGCTATAAATTGATGATTTAAATCAAACGCATAAATTTGTCAAAATACCGACGTATCCAGTAATAGTTTGAAAAGAATATCAGAATAGCAGGTTTTGTCGTTGATTTTATTGATGGATTATTTCTTTTACGTCGGCTTGTACGACTTTTTGTTCCCATTATACAGCACTGACCGAGCTATACGTTCAACTGACATTTGCACATTATTAATACAGGTATTATCCTTGATTATCTTGCGATATTGAATGCAGCCCAGGTTAAAAGCACAGTTGAACATAATGTTGCTATAATCATTAATCATTAATTTTTCATACAACATGATGGAATTCTCGTCCCATTAATTTCCACGCTGCAGAATCAGTTACATCTTCCTGGTCTTCCAATTGCATGTGATCACGTGATGCAATGCTAAAAATGAGAATCGAGGGAAATATAGAATTTATACCTGTACTTTCATCCTCCCAACAGATGAAGCGAAATCAATGATATGAGTGTTACAGATGTATGTCTTTCCCCCCTCAAAACTCAATGCACATGCACCGTGTATTAAGAAAACATGCATTAACATACAGAAAGTTGTATCGTTCTGTGTAAAGCACAATACACATTCCTGGTACTAGCTATACCATGCTGTTGTGATGAAACATGAGAAAACTGTATGAATAACCTTGGAGGGTTTGCGTATCAGATATTGATTCTGCTGCTGTGTGACATATTGCAGACAGATCGATAATCAGTTACTGGACGGAGAGCGGACAGTAAGTGTTTTATATTACTCTCATGTAATTGACTTCAGGTAGAAATCTTGTGAATCCGTATAAGTAATGCAAATATATGATGTACGTTTTCCTTTATCTCTGACCCTTACTAATAGATTCATATCTACATGATCCTTGCGATACAAACATTGACAAGAACCACGATAGATAAGATATAAGCCGTTTACATTGCACTGTGTGCACATGCCTGTTGGTGATTTACATGTACGCATTGTTATAAGGAGCATGTTGGTGAGTATAGACAAAATAGGAGACCAGTATTAAAATTGCGTCGGAAAAAGCAATTAATATTGTATTTCCAGCCAGTTTATTGAACACATTTTAATGCAGTTTGGCCGCAAGCTCGAGCTTGTTCTCTCGGAATATGATGCAATTTCAAATTTTCTGAATTTCCGTTAGGATTCTGCCTCTTGATAAAGTTTGGCACGCGCCGTTCCTTATCTTCTCTCAGAATCAATAAAATAAACATTGACGGGGATCAGCACGAGGATAATAGGAGTATGGGGTTATCGAGAGGAGGCTGCTTGTTTTTTACAGATCTGTAAGATTGGTGAATCATTTAGACGTGTTGTGGTCAGTTTTGAATAAGTTCTTATGTATACAGTAGTGACCACACAGGGAAGGAGAGCTAGGGCGAGGCATCAACGTACCTGTAGATCTAGATTTCAGGTTTTACCTAGGAATACGTATATACACTTAGGGAAAAATCAGTTTATTATCTATTCATTGAAATTTACTTTGCAATGTTTCCGCCTTTGATAACTAACCTCGTGACTTTTTAAGGAAATTTTTCACACCGGTAATTATTTTATTGTCCATTCATTGATATTTAATTTGCAATGTGTCCACCTCTGATACATGTAACTAATCTCGTGAATGCGCCGCAGTTATGAACAACGCGCGTACTGTATGAGTCTTGATAACATACTACATCTATTCCATCGTCTGGAAATTCCGATAAAATTGAAAGTAGAATATGAGAAATCAAGTCTGTTTTTGTTAAGGCATGAATTGCGATGCTTCACTATTTTTGAAATGAGTAATTACTACATGTATATAAGAAAACATAATCAAAATTTTGCTAATTTGTTGAAAAAATTGTTTTCTGTCTCTCCTGACGTTAGTGGACAGACACCGTTCAACGCATTTTTGCAATAATTTCACCTGCAAACAAGACTTCAAATTCTCGTGCATTCCATGAATACATGATTATACATGTAAAAAGCCGAAGTGTACACTACTAGATGACATACTGCATTTTCGCATGAATTTCAACTACAAATATTAAGGCTTCAAATTCATGTACATTCCTTGGATACACGATAAGNAATGTACATATTGTACACCTGAAAGTAGTCTCAGAATTATTCTAAACATATGGAATTACAATTAATTTTGATTGGACAATTGCCGATATGATACCTGTAAATTGTACTTCACAGCAGTCATGCAATGGGCATGCAAATATCGATCCTTTGTTATTGCGTATATTTCATTTCTTTCAGAAAGACGACAAAATAGGATTTTGAAATTATACACAAGGGACTGTTTCAGGAATAATCTTCTAAAAATTTCTTACGAAAACAGAACTTGATATCTTATCACATTGGATAAAAAACATAATAGGAAAATTAAAATCTCGTTCCTCATTGACAATATGTTTTTAGTCTTTGTTGATCAGGTCTTCCGGCAGTCTGTTTGAATTTCCATGGACAAAGATTGCGCTCCTTTGTTAGCTGACCTATTTTTATATTCTTGCAAGACAGGATTTATTCAATAGCTTCCCCATGAGTTCTAGTTGTGGCCTTTAATTCAACATTTAGTTAAATCGACGACGTTTTTTCTACATATATTATTGTTTTAATTCATATGTCGATTCGCTGTATCCCAGTGGACTAGAAATGAAAGACATCATAGAATCTGCTTCATACCTGGATATTCCATTGAACGATAAACTAACAACTCAACTTTATGACAAAGAGGACTATTTCAGCATCTACACCGTCAAATTTTCCATATTTATGTATCGATATTCCATCATCACCTACATACATGTATGGTGTTTATGCCTCTTAGCTGATTCGATACACAAGAGTTTGTTCTGCGAATGATCAATTTTTAAATCGATGTAAGCTACTGACAAACAAGATAATATACCGGTAACAGGGGTTTCAACAGTCACGTTAATATAGCAGGGCTTTCAACAGTCACGTTAATATAGCAGGGCTTTCAACAGTCACGTTAATATAGCAGGGGTTTCAACAGTCACGTTTAAAGTCAGCATTTAGCAAATTCCTATGTCGCCACAACGATCTATTTTGCAAATACAACCATTGTGTCATAATAAATTACAATATGTAAAACGTGACATACCCCCTTATTGTTACTATGGGTTTCTAAAAAAAAAAAAATCAATATTTGAATGGGTATACATATGTTACGAAAGACACACTATACATTGCGTGCATTTTAAATAGATAAAATCGAATGATAACTGCTTGAGTGGTTGGAGGACCACACAGTGAACTAAAAAAAAAAGCAAAACACCCCCCCCCCCTTCCCAAAAAAAACCCCAAAAACAAAAACCAGCCGAATAAACTCGTGGACTTGGGTTTCCTGAGATTGCAATTTCAGACAGAACTATAATGTGTTTTATGAAGTAAAAGTACCTTTGACATTACATTACGGCTTTGTCTCCCTGAGTAATTCGAGGAGAGAAATTAATGACATTTAGATACAAGAGCGTGGAAGATAGAATCTAATTACTAAGACATTTTTTTGGATCCAGAAAGGCACACATTGAGTTAGTTTATTGAGATTTTCATAGAATATTGCCTTTCTTTAAGATATGATAACCGAGATGAAAATAAAATGACAATTTCATAATTCAAAATTAAATTATTCTTTCACAACGTTGTTAAGGCTAAAAGATATCACCATTTGGTATTTCAGTAATGTATACATGTATAGAATAATTTAGAATAGAATTACTGACTTGGATATTTTCAAGTCCGATAGTAGGAGATATGATTATCAGACAAGTGCAATTTAAATCCGTATGTACAGATATTGTAATACATGTTCCAACTTGTTTTTAAAATACACTGCATTCGTAGTTCGATGAAAAAACTGGAAATAAGGTTTGTCAGTATCAGTTAGTTTGTTTACCGGTTTTAATTCTTGTGTATATACCGTTTATTGACCCATATAGGAGTACTTTATTGTAAAAATCATAGCGATTGGTGAATATTTTGTGATTTATAATGCTTTGAAACTTTATCATTTCGTTAATTAATTCTACAAACGTTTAGCTTGCAAGAAATCAGAAAAATAATATTGATAGAGCTATCTTTAATGCATAAATACTGTACATTAATATATCTCTCGCAATCTGAAATAACCTTGCAGTGTTGATTTGTGTTGCATGGAACGTGAATAAAATAATAAAACGACATCACCAATATTGTAGCTGCAAACTCAAAATGCATGGATTTTTAAAAAGGAAAGCTTTTTGGGGATGGGGTAAAGCTTAGAGGAGCATCACAAAAATTGCTCTTTCTATTTCAATGGCCACGAAATGAGGGTCATCACTTGACACATTATGCCTTATCTCATAGTATAACTACGTCAACACTTCAAATATACTCTTTGGTGTTGTCACGCTCAAATGATTCCATCTCCCATCTAGTTTGTAGGCTCATAATATACATGTATACTTCAAGATACTTTAGTTAGTAAAATCATTTATATTTTCTTTTCAGAAAAGTAAATGATTGAGCCATGCACTGGTTTGCATTTCTTCTGTTTGACTTCGTAAGTTTTATTCTTCTCTAATCTTTAGTTGCAGAATAATTAAAGAAATAATTACAGTATAACGCATATCATTTGTCTTCAGATTAAATTCGCAAATTTTATTTCAAGCTTAACACGCCTGGTCTATTCGGGGATATGACGTACCCAATATATCCAGTCCAGACATGCCCCATGAACGAATCTGCCTGGAGACAGTCCTCGGACCGGCTGGGCTGTAATGACACCTATTTATACCACTGTGTGCCCAATACTAACCTGTCATCCCTGGTGGAGCTCTGTTATATGAATGTTAAGGGTCGATCCTTGTATCAAGAAGGTAAAATTCTACAGTATTTCAAAATGTGTTCTCGTGTATTATATCAATTCAGAACTTTTCAGTCGTTCACAAAGCACTCGGGTATTATGCAATGCGCACGTGCATGACAAATGGAAGGCTTCAAATTTCCGAATTATTCGAATATCTTCGCTGTAAGTACCAGCGGATGGAAGGATCTTACTATATGAAATTAGATACAGTATGGCAATGCATTATCCACATCACATATCAACATTGACTTTGAAAAAGAATTCTACACTGTTTAGTCAACAAATACTCTAAATTAGCAAACCATTTTTTATAAAAGAAAAAACGAGGAGGTTGAATAAAGACAGTAAATTTAATCATGTTACGTTTCAAGGTTTAACGAACAGGGATCAATCTTGGAAATCCTACAGTATATAGAATACAAATTGAAGAGACACTACAGCTCATTTTGCGCAGAAATTATATGTTGACAATTTTCCCAGGGCTTTCTCAATTTTTGTTGTACATGTATACACAGTTGTTAGAAAATTTCAATGTTGTAATCAATTTAGACACTCACAAATTTTTTGACCGCTTACAACATGTATATTCCATTTCGTTTGTTTAATTGTTTAATAATATTAAATCTTGTTAACTTTATTTAATCAATACTTATGTACATACCGGGTTTACGTATGTTGATTATGATATTTACACTGTTTTACACTGATATTTACAAAGAGAGGTAACTCACTGTTTGCTTCGTTATTTTATTAGAGTGAGTTACTTTAGAGACCTATGGTGGCATATTTCTGCCACCATTCCAGATAATTATGTCGACTTGTCAGATATTTATGTCGACTTGTCAGATCTTTTTGTCGACTTCGACGACTTGTCAGATATTCACGTGTTCAAGAATACATGATGAAAACGTGTTCATGCCCAGTTTGTGCCATCCAGTTGACAACATATTTTTCTGACAAGTCAACATAATAATTCTGACAAGTCGACATCATTATCTGATAAGTCGACATCATTATCTGACAAGTCAACATCATTATCTGACAAGTGGACATCATAATAAGTATGTCTACTTGTCAGATAACAATGCCAACTTGTCAGATAATTATGTTAACTTGTCAGAAAATTATGTTGACTTGTCAGAAAAATTATGTCAACTTGTCAGATATTATGATGACAAGTAAATGACAGTTAGTGGCATTAACACGCATTAATAACAAGATAACGAGTTCCTAATCATGGTGATTATTTTCTGACATGTCGACATAAAGATCTGACAAGTTGACATAAATATCTGACAAGTCGACATAAAGATCTGACAAGTCGACATAATATTCTGACAAGTGTGTGCAGAAATATGCCACTATAGATACCGCTTAGCCGTTTGTTTCTTTGCTCAATTTTTAGATTTGGAAATGATAATAAATATTAAGTGTTCGCTTGAAAATCTGTTTTTAACTGCCGTTACCCTGTTCTGATGGTTATCCCGAATTTAGCGAGTTGCATGCCCTTTGTTTATGTGAACCATGAAAAGGGCTCCTGACCTCCGTGACGTAGAAGGTCACACAAACAATTGCAATAGGCGCTTCCGCCTAAAAATGAGCTATAGTATCTCTCTAAGAGACGGACAAACATGGGCTCCTATAAATACCAGTCTATACGGCGGATCCAGTCAGGATTTCCCAAAAGGGGGGCTCCACACATGAAAGTCGAGTAATAGCCAAACTACCACAGCCATTTTGTGTGCCAAATCTGCAGTTTGCCGCTTAAATTTGTGACGAAAACTAGAGGACCGGGATCCTTTCCCTCCTGTAAATTAGCCACTGTCAGTGGTGGGATCAGGTGCTTAGGAGGAGTAAGCATCCCAAACGTTGCGACCCACGGGTGCTTCCTATATCGATTATTTCCATCATCGTTTTAGGCATCTTCGCAAGCCAAGTGTCCGATCGCTTAACGCTCATATCCCTTGGCAGATTTAGTCGCGACTGAATTGCCATCTAACGGACAATGCGAGTTATCGCTCTTGACGAAACACTCGAGTGAACAATCGTATGTTTGGGGTTTTTTTTTTAGGTGTACATACTTAATGCGTGCTTATATCACCATTATGTTTAAGGCGTAAATCGCGTATTAAAACTTGCCTTTCTGATCTTAATGATTCTACTTTGGTTTTAATGTCATGCTCAACAGTATGAATGGCGCAATTTGATTGGATGCCTTGGGAAGTCAAAGCGTGTTATTTTGAAGGCTTAGAAACTCGACTAAATCTGCCAAGGGGGAGATGAGCGTAAGCGAATCGGACACTTGGCTTGCGAAGATGCGTTTAGGAAAGCTTATGTGGACTCAAAATCGTAGTTTGCGAGGAAGAAGCATCACCTATCAGGGCATTTCTGTTTCCGCCAACCGTAAAATAAAATGTGCGTAACATAACACAGATTGAGAGCTATTCTGGTAAATGAGACAGCTGTTGCTGTTCCGTCCATTTTACAGACAGAGTAAAGGCGCTAGGTTTCATAGTATTGAGAAAATGTAAGTGTAAGCATTGAATTATTTGATATCTGCTGTACAAATAAGCGAACTATTGTGTAGATAAAATCAGAACGTACTATACAGCGTAACACGCTTTATCTAAGTTTTTTTTTTATACACAGTGTTCCGTGTGACCATCAGAAAATATAGATGTCTAAAAAAAATCGTTCATGTCCTAGATACAGTGGATGTCATTACCTTGTAATACAAATATATGCAATCTAGGTAATACCGGAAATTTATACTCACCAACTAATACATGCGTAGGAGAGCCGAGATATCGCGATTTCGTAGAGTGTGCTTTGAAATATATTATGAACCACTGAATTATACACGTAATATAGTTATATCTTGCCGACCACATGTTGATATTTCAAACTTTTAAGTCCAATGATGTTGTAATTAAGAAACTACAATGTAGAAATGTTAATATAATTCAGAAATGTTCTTATACGTTATAATAGAATAGGATATCATCGGGTTTTTGGTATTGTTTGTGTGGTTGTTTTGTTTGGGTTTTTGTATTTTATTTATTTTTCCTTTTTATTCTATTCTTTCCTTTTAATTTTTTGATTGTGATGTGGCTTTTTTTAATAAATACATTAATATTATGATACTGTCGTAAGTTTGTTCTATGCTGACTGACCTCCACGTTTTTCTTATCTAAACCTTTTTGTAGGTCACTGTTTGAAACTTTCCATCGACGGATACATGGACAGTGTGAGATGTGACCACTTCTTGTCTGGATGTCCTAATAAGCCTTACTATGGACATGAACTCAATAAATGTAAGAAAACGTATAGAAATTTTAGTGGACAATATTTCCACATGTCAAGCAGCCCGAACATAACATATACATGTAAGACTGCAGATGACTTTCCTAGTGCTTTTTTTTATTTCTTCAAAGCCATCCAATTAGTACATCCAAATTTAACATGCATGCTGTTTCGTCGAAACCTAAATATAGGACTCGCTTTATGTTACATATCAGCTCAAACACTACTTTAATGATTTCTTATGTCTCTGTCAACCATGAATACATCGATTACTTGGTTTCAATAACAAAAACAACAGATACCTCTAATATGCCATTGAGAACCCTTACGTACCAAAGTATGGTTTTGTCTGTGATATATTGATATACTATTTATGATGAGTGTAAAGATAGTGAACAGTTATCAATCTCACAAGTCCGATACCGAATACAAATTACATGTAAGAATCATAGTGGGCAAACAACAATGTCTGAATATAATCGAGTTAACATCTCCTTTTGACCGCTCACACCCGCCGTACCGGCTCCACGTCTATGATTGATGATAAACGATGGACGTTTAAATATCTATGTATCAGTTAACCCGAAAGAACACATCAGGTGGAGGGTTGAATTTCATCTACACGTGGTAACATTCGGAGGGACCTAAGATGCTCACCCATATTACCATGTTCTATCATGGTAACAATTAATTAAAGATTTCAGTCATTGCAATCTGTTTCGATAGATTTGGTTTACTCAGGTTTCATTTCGATTCATTTTAATTTCGTTTCGCAGTTTATAGATACAGGTAACTCCCGTGGTAACAGCCTACGTACATAATTATCTTGATATTTGTATAGGATTTTGTTCAGCTATTTCGTGTTTCGGATTTCCAATATTTCGGTATGAGCATCACTGAAGAGACATAATTTGTCGAAATGTGCATCTGGTGCATTAAAATTAGTACTGTATATAAGATTTATACTATATAACTTTTATAGTTTGATAAAACAGAATGTGTTTTATTCATTGGATAATATCTAAATAATTATAAGCACATACAACTTTTAAAAATTTAATAAATCGAGTAGAATATTCCGAAATCCGATTCGTAGAATCCATTTTAATGATTTGTTTTATTTTTCATAGATCCTATGTGCCTGGATATACACCCCAGTTTACAATGTTTCACAGCAGATGTTCAATGTGTGAAAGAAGGGTATGTAATTAGAAGATACTTAATAAATTTCTTTGAACCTATTCTGTGTATCCATACTAAACATTGCTCGTTAATCCAAATGTATCCAATACATGTATGCATTTTTCGTTCTTCTCTTTAATATTTTCTCAGACTAAATAATACATGGATGCTGAGGAAGTCAGATTTATCTCCAGATCACAACTACACCAACCAGAAGAATGCATGCATCAACATAATAATTGTGGTGTTTTGGATACTGTGGACCATAATAACGACAATAATAAGTTGTATAGCTTGCCTATTCATAGTAAAGCGATATTTTAAGTCAGGTAAAAAGTTATTTACATTTATGAAACTATAATTACATCTTAAGGTTTAATTCTAACTTTTTCCGTATACGCTCCGGATCATTCGGCCAAACTCGGTTGATTCCGGAACCTAATGTACGAATATTTCGAGGTTGGCCGAGTACGCTTCGGATGAATGCCAATTATATTTCTTTTTTACAGAACCCGAGATACCTCTTTCACAAATATTGAAACAAGCCTGTAAGGACGGAAACAGTGAGACGTACTTCAATTTCAGTGGTGTCCATAACAGCATTTTAATCAATGCGGAAATAGACAAAGATGGTTGGAATATTTTACACTATGCAGCACTTGGAGGCAACGAGGCCATCTTTCAAGATCTTCTTGAAAAAGGTGATATGGATGTATCCAAAACAACCTTAAATATGGAAACAGTTCTGCATATAGCTGCAAAGCACGGAAACACTGATATATGTAATCTACTGAAACGGAACGATGCGTACAAAAATCTCATAGATCAAAAGGATTGTAATCAGATGAGCCCTGTCCATGTCGCGGCTCGATATGGCCATCTAGATATTCTGAAATTAATGGAGGATTCAGGATTCGATTTTCTTGAGAAAGTTGGAACGGCTCAGGAAAATATAGCCATATTTTCTTGCATTGGAAGAAGTCTCGAAGTTTTGAAATATATTGGTAACAATCCAGAGTTAAAAAATGCATTAAAAGAAACCAATTATGAGGGATGGAATGTGGCACACTATGCTGCTAAATCAGGTCGTTGTGATATGCTGGAATATCTGATAGAAGAAATGGGAGTTGATGGAATCAATGAATCGGAGAAAAAGAAAAACTGTTTGCATACGGCTTGTGAGAAGGGTCATTACGAGGCTTGTAGATATTTAGTAAAAAATGTCCCTGGGATTTTACACTTGAAAGACGATAGTGGAAAAAATGCAGCACATTTTGCAGCTATGGATGGAAGCGTGGAAATTATGGAATTTCTGAAGGAAAAAGGACTACCCATACAAAATCTAGATGAAGAAAACTTAAGTGTTTTGCATATAGCTTGCGAGCATGCTCGACTGGATCTCTGTAGGTACATTGTAAAGAAATACCCAGAACTTCTAAACGTGGAAACCAAACGATCCTGGAACGCAGCTCTGTTTACTGCAGGGAAACAAGGAGACGATGAGAAGCGAATCAAAATATTTGACTTNAGAAACAAGGAGACGATGGGAAGCGAATCAAAATATTTGACTTACTGGATGATAATGGTCTCAATGTTTACCACGTAACAGGTTCTGGAAAAACTGCTCTCTACCTAGCTTGTAAAAACAAATCATTCAAATTGTTAGAACACATATTGAAACGATATCCCAAATTTCACGTAACGGAGAGAGCCATGGATCCAATAGAGGCCGCGGACGGTGATAGCAGGGTTATTGCGTTATTCGCCAAATACAAAAATGGCAAAGGCAGGTTCAGCCTTAGAGATTATCGATGTGTAATATCTTGATTCTGGTGCCCAATTTTTGGTGTTATTTTACTCGATGTTGTCATAGTGTCGTGTTATTGTATTCATATTTTTCTGTTGTACATACATGTACTTGAGAAACTGATTTATTGGCTATTCACGAGCTCTAACAAAATTATTACCCTTCGAGATATCAAAAATTTGTCATATGTACAATTGTCAAATAGTCCGCTTTGATAGAGAAATGAAAAGCAATTTATTGCTATGTTCCATTAATAAACTTATTTTCAATTCATTTTCGGATGACGTGTGCTCCAATTTAAAAATGTTTTGTAAACAATTATAAACCTGTGGTATATTGATAACTAGGAATTCATTTACTAATAGTCTTACCGGACGTTGGTTCTGTGCTAACGCGTTTGAAAATATGATCAAATTTTTTTAACGTTGTCTACGTACCCTCTCGGAATTAAAATTATGTTAGGGGAAACTAAGGGGTAACTGAATAAAACACCGTTTTAAAATAAACTTTTCTGTAAAAATCTCAAAATTCTTCCAGATCATTCCATCTTGTCCACGGGGGTCAGAATTCTAGAACAAATTACAATTATACCAACTTTACGTACCCCTTTTCGTAAACAACGAGAATATCACTGGATCAAGATTATGGACACTACAAATTCATATTGGTGCAAAAGTAATGTATAAAATGTAGGATATTTGACTAGAATGTGATGGCACTTTCTCCCAATACGCAAATGCATAAGCGTAGTCACGGCCATTGTTTATCCAAACTAACAAAAATACACAATGCCACATTGAACAAAGTTTACCTTACGTCAACAAACAATTTGTCCACATCATATTCGAACATTTTCATTGAAAGCTTTGAACACGTTATTTGGAGAAGCCAAAGCTAGTTCATGCATGGATTTTACAAAACCAGAATATAGACTGCTTATGATTATGGATGTTGCCTATCACAGGCTCTTTAAAACCCCGCAAATAATGCATAGTGCGCCTTCCAATCCCCTAAACTTAAATCTACTAGCAAAGAATAAGATGCTGTCAACATAAGCAAACTTCTTCGCCACGGAAAAGTTCATTCTCTATTCCAGTATATTTCAAGTTGAAGTCCACACCCTGTATTTCCTACATATGTCGAATGAAATGCCACAGCTAGGGAGTTTTTCTTCTCATGTAAAAGCTGTTGAATAAATTTAAATTCTGCTGAAATCGTCCCATTTGTCATAAAGTTGAGTAGTTAGTTTGCCGTTATGCTGCTCTCACACTATGCCAAATATCCTTGCGAATGAAAAATGTTAAGTGTTCGCAGAAAATTCGTCAGAAATAATA
>CAJDSM010038682.1:11209-23359 GCA_903981925.1 Ostrea lurida
AAAAAGAGGATCTTATGAATCCGCAAGACAATCCAAAAATCCTTTCGAAGACCATTGCTAAACTCTTTTTAAAATTGTCTGTGGAGGAAAATTTGGCTCATAGATTTACAGTATACCCCTAATCTCCAACAGAAAAGATTACCAGCAAGAAATTACAAGATCGATACCTAGAATGATGAATCAAAGCTATTAGAAAATCGAGAGGCGTCCCGAATCCGCCATATGATGCTATCAAACTATCAGGAGAAAGAAGAATGTTTAGAAGACTGCCGCATTTTGGATACGTTGTGCTGGCCTGTTTAAACCACTGCTCATGCTGTTTACATTTCATGATTTGTATGAGACGTTACACCCTTTGGGAAAGAGCGTGTCTTATACTTTGACAAGATAGTTATCATCTATCAGGCACTATGGACTACCAGCTTCAATCCGACCATGTATCACAGTTAAGAGCGGCTGGATCGATGAATTGGTGGATCTGATCACCAAATATATGTCGGGCGGCCCCAAAAATTCAATGCCTACGAGACCAGGGTGGAAGATCGATCTGCAAAGTCAAGAGTTGACCTCTCATTATTGTGCGTCTAGAGTCGTTCTCATCGATACGTTAGAAAAAATGTTAAAAAGGGAAGAAGAGGAAGTCCATGTCTGCTATCCTCACTTTATCCAAAGAAAACCCTCACATGCAAATATGAGTGGAAAAAAATATACGCATGGTATATGATAACATAATGAGTTCATTAGTATGAACAATTCTCCTCTACGGGTATTAAAAAGCAAGATCTGTGAAGAAATAACCATCAGTTGCCAAAAATGAGCTAGTCGGCATCCCTACTAACTCGAGTGTACACACATTTATGCTACTTTCGGGATCGAGTAGATTCATTTGAAAAGGGCTCCCGAACACTTGGCAGAAGTATTACACACCATTCCAGAAGTCTGGATTATCTTTTACAATAGGTTGATACTTTTACGAACAAAGGTTAGGGATAGTCGTGCGTTGTTTTTGGTTGCGCCACATGCACTTACAATTGGTCAAGGATTGGGGAACTTACCGTTTAGAGCAGTGCGGGAATGCTGCTACTACTCAGAATGTAATATTTGTTTAGAAGAGAATTGAGCATTGGGCTTTTTTAAAAGCCAAAATGTGGCTCCATTTATGTAACTTGTGGCTGGTGTGTCGCTGCGGACTGTGAACAATGTCGTATTTGTAGGACATCATGTTTGATCAAATCTGTTCATAATTTTTATTCTGTTAATAGATATGTTATGATTCTGCTGAACTTGTTGTCAATTTATCAGATATAAGTGCTTACGAGACAGCTTGACCCTTTCAGTTGAAACATGAATATAACATGGTGGGTTGCCGGACCCTCTAATTCGGGTAAAACAGAATTGTGAAACTACTGGTGCAAAATACGCAAATGGATTTCAACCTCCTCCAGAAAAAAAATGGTATGGTGTTTATCGGAGAATAATGGTGTTATCGAGAAATGGCTAAACCGGCTTACGATCAATAAAAGACAAGGTCACCTTTAATTAGTGTAACGGGCAGGGAGGTCAACTGCTGTGAACCCCAGCGGGCTTCGTACCCGTGCTAGAAATGGATAGCCCTGAGATGCTGGGCAAAATATCGTACAATGCGGCCAGACTTAGTGCAGTGACAGGGAAAGTCCACGCCATAGTGGCACTTCCACAAGTGCAAGCAGGGATTGTCGCGCACACTTGCCCTTGGCGCAGTGACAGGCAGGGATGTCTGCACACCTATCACCTATTTCCAGCGACCGGGTTTTTTTTCTATCAGAAGACAACTGGCAGGGATGTCAAAGCACACGCAGAGCTCTACCACAAGACAGACAGGGTAGTCCGCCATCTGATGCTTGCGCAAGCAACAAGCAGGGATGAACCGCACATACTTGTCACTAACGATGCAAAGCCAGAGCAAGGGAAGTGCCACACCACTCTGGCAAGTAGTAAGCAGGGATGACCACACACCCATATTACCTGCTTTTGATTTTTTTGAAGTTTAACCTCTCAGAACCGTTCTAGAACCATTCTGTCCAGAAAAATCCTACATACCACCCGCGTTTTCATAATGTGAGGTCGTAGTGTATAACTATATTTACAAAATTATATAAAAATACTAAATTAAACCCAAACTGGCTAAATCCTCATAGTTCCACTATAGAAACACACAATTGATCATAATCGCAATTACTTTAAGTACGCAAAATTAACACTGTTGAAAGTAATTAATAATAAGGGCGATAATCTCGGCTTATGAAATCAGACATACAGCTTTCCCGCTTCATTCACCCCCACCCCAGCTTTTATGCTGCCTCGTATAACAATGTCATCACCGACCAGTAATTTGGGTCAGCACCAGGATAATTTACACAATGGCTATTTAGTGCTCTCTAAAACCGAAAAAACCAAGCCTGAGTCACTCTCAGTTTCTGCGTTACCAATTGTGGCAAGAAATACTAGGATATTTATTTAACGCAATGGTAACTCAGCACAAAAAAAAAAACATGCTAAACGTGTGATTACAAACAGTCCTTCGTTCCAGCGGGGAGGACGGCGTCTGCGTTCACGTGTCATCTTCAACCATACAGAAAATGGACCTGCGCTTCCATTTTCTGGCCACTCTGAATTTGGTATAATTCACCTCCTCTTGTACAAATTGGCAGTCTTCTTTTCTCAATCTCTCCGTCTGCTGATCTTGGAACTGAGTCTTTGACTTTTCTGGTGCATCTCCTGTGTAACACAAAGAAATCTTCCGTGGAGGCGCAAATACTGGGGAATCATCAAACACCGCCTTTTTCTCTCTGACAGCCACTGGGCCCCTTTGATGGGTTTGTCGCCCAATCAATTCATGGCAAGATTCTACAGGATCTTTTCTCAGATCGTCCATTTCAATTTCTGCCTGTTCTTCTCCATTTCGGAGACTTCTCCCCCGTGGTAGGACTTTGGCATGTTTCTTCGATCCCTCTTTCTTTTGGCCGCATAGTCGCAAAACTGGAATGTCAACATATTCATTTGTAGCATACCACAGCTCCCTTCTTTTATAAAGGTTATATGGTTTTCCCTTAATACAACATTTTCTTTTTCGCCAGCATCAAATCGTGCATGCCATTTTCTGCCATAAAATTCAAGGCCCAGGATTCCATCATTGTTCAGGTCTGCGATCAACATTGGTCCAATTTAACAAGACAAGGAACGATCTGTACTGGAAAGGTTCCCTTGCCAACTTATTGGAGACGATTGCACCGGCAATCCAGTATTCTCTGCTGAAACGAACATCAACCTAGGTTGAAATCCTTCTCATGGAATCTTACTCAGAGTCCCAGTTGGAAGATTATACACACTGTCGCACCAGTATCCACCAATAACTTCGCCTTTACACCACACACGTCCATTTCAACGGACAGACCGCGGCTGCTATTCCGACTGGACCTTGGACCAATGGAAGTGTGCTCATCGGTTTTGACACTCCTGTAGAAGGCTTTGGCGTTGAAGTCCTTAGTCCTTCCTACCGTTATTTCGATAGTGTGCAGTGGGGACTTAAAACGAATTCTCAGCTTTTTTCCTTTGCGCCCAGTTTGGATATGCTCTACAATCTTTGCGCAAGTGTCTGGGTTTTTGACAAAAAGTAGCATGTCTTCACCTTGTTCCAAATAATTTGATTGGTTTTTCTTGGTCTTGATTGGAAACTATGGCCGCGTCAACATCTGTTAAGCGTTCCAAGTTAACTTTAGAAGCAGCTTTATGACCGCTTTACGTCTGTTCTAAGTTAACTTAGAACAGTTCTATGACCTGGCTTTATTGACCATGTTTATGTCTGCTCTAAGTTAACTTAGAACAGTTCTATGACTGCTTATGACCGCTTTACTTCTGTTCTAAGTTAACTTAGAACAGTTCTATGACTGCTTTATGACCGTTTTTATATTCTGCTCTAAGTTAACTTATGAACAAGTTCTATGGCTGTTTATGGACCTCTTTAAGCGATCTGTTCTAAGTTAAGGACCCTCTTAATTTTTTTAAGACACTGAGAAAATTAAATCACATTAAGGTGTTAATAAATTAAGTGTAACTAAGCAGTTTTACGAGGTAACACCTCGTTATGTCACGTAGCAAAAAATGGCGCACAGCCGAGTTCGAACGATTTTCATTTCATCAGTTTTAAAAAATATTTACAAACTCCCAGAAGGAAAATGAAAAATAGCAACTATTACACTGAGGTCTGATATATGGATTTTGCCGGGGGGGGTTGTTAAAATTTCAAAAAATGAGGTAGAAAAATATCCTAATTCTGATTTGTTTACTTTTATTCATGAGCCCCTAAAGATATAGTGTCATCGGGGAAAATGCAATGATTTTCTTCCAGAAAACAGATGTTTCTATCAAAGTGAAAATCTTCAGTTTTAACAGCATTGTTTATGACCCACTTTATCCAATAATGAAACCATGTTACAATTATCTATGCAATGTAGGTATTCATCCGATTAGCTAGTTTTGTACTGAAAGAGAGTGTGCGGAGACGCAGCAGCATTAAGGGTTAGTATTGTGTTTTTTCACGTTGCGTTACAACTGGACCTCCTAGCGTGGCTCGTTACCTCGGCACACCTGACGTAGCGGAGTTAGCCGAGGATTTGCCGATTGCGTTGCGTATTGACATATTGGAAAATAGGAGTACCAACCCCCCCGTATGTTTAAACCCGAAACCAATTCACTCCAAGATTGAGCAAGAGGTAGCAATGTATATAAATGTCTAGGTGTGCGTGATTGGCTAATACCAAGAATGAAATTATTTGGAATTGAAAAGAAACATTTATCAAAGCGTTTATTAATTTGTCGGGAATGAAAAATCGAGAAGGAATGAGGAAATATCATGGTAGGGGCTGTTTGAGAATGAAGGGTGTAATTCACTAAGATCTGTGTGTTATTAAATGTACATTTTCCCGATAAACAAACATTATATTTATGTGATCAGGATCGCCTTACTCTCTCTATTTTTATAGTCTTTGTTTTTAAATGCTGAAACATAGACAACAAGAGTACAGACAACAAAATTAAAACAAAGTATTTAAAATGAGAGCTGATCATGTAAAAGAATTAAGACGCTGGTCCCACTGAATCATATTCTTCTTTCTTTTTTTTTCTTTCTTTTTTCTTTTGTTCACCATCGTTTTCAGAACTTTAAGTACTTTGATTAAATATGGTACGGGCCCATTTTACCCCCAGGAAACATATTCAAATATGAAAGTATTGATGAAAAGAAATCACCATTGGCTCACTTGAATGAAAACAAAACATGCAAATAAAGAGTTCAGTTAACTTATTCTTTACCCTACTAACATGTTACAAATACTTGAACTGATTAAGAATTTGGTTAATATCCAGCAAATATTCTTGTATATTTCATTTTAGATTGTAAGGGCAGATAACTCTAATTGCTTAAAATTACTAGCTCTTTTGTGTGCAGTGTAAGAGAAGGTCCTTAACTTAGAACAGTTCTATGACTGCTTTAGACCGCTTTACGTCTGTTCTAGAATTAACTTGGAGCAGTTCTAATAACTGCTTTCCATGACTGTTGGGCGAGAGGTTAGAAGTGGTCACATCTGTTGGTATGGTGTATTATGGGATGCATCGAACATCTAATTTATGTTTGGTGAGAACTTGGAATTGTTCATTATAGTGCGTACATACAACATTTTTCGTAACAATTCTCAGCAACTATGTATCACATGCTATTAGTATTTTACATCGATATGTTGTATTGTTGGATGCATTTTCAGATTCATCAGGCATCTACTTCCTGTTTGCCGAGAACTTGGAATTTTTCATACACATTGCACACATATAACATTTTTCGTAACAATTATTCTCAGCAACTATATACCGTATTACAGGCGACTAATATTTTGCATGAAGCTTTATATTATATATATAGGTGTATTGTTAGTTGCAGTATCCCAAGTAAACAGATAACTCATCACTTTGAAAGTTGAATTTCATATTTGAATATTGATAAATTGCTTATTTCTTTAAATATTGTGATATGATTTTATCAAATATAAATTTGCTAACGCGAAAAAAGGTTTACATAATTTTATCCGATGAATGTAAAAGAAAGTATATGACTACCGGAAGTGACGTTATTCATGGAGTCGGTATTTGGATGTTAAAAGTGTCCTCGAAAAACCACCGAATTATCCGATTTATCAGCGTCGATGAGGATTATTTTATAGGTGGATTGATAGCATAGAAAGTGGATTTACTGAACCAGGAAGCATTTCGAGGTGGGTGACAATAAAAGCAGAATTCGAGAGCTATTTTGAAACGATGTTTTGAGGGGAAAATCCGTTTCATTCCTTGTGTTTTTTAATAGGGGGTGGTATAGTATAGACCCTCAATATCATTATTAGAGATCAAATGATTTGTATATACAATTGAACTTTGTCATTTTTAAGCATGTCTTTAATAAAAATATTTTAAAGCAACCCGGTCATTTCTGTTCTTGAATCGATTGTTTTTCCTATGTGAAATGAGAACTTGTGATCCGGCCGTTGGTCTATCCCGTAATGCGTTGTTCGCGTGTTGGAAATGCGGCGTGTTGGCGTCACATCTGGAGTTGAGATCGATTTTGTCGCGGGGTCCTCAACAAGACTGTCGGGTTGGATAATCGTAAAAAGGTAAATTTAAATTCTTCCATTGTTTGTTAAAATGATGCATGTAAAAGACATTGTAACGACGACTTTTTATCATACTTTTAAATACATTTAATTTGAAATGAATCCCTCAGATGACATATTTTAAAATAGGCCTCAGTTTAACTGATTGGCATTGAATACATGTACAAGGTATGCTAGAGTATGAAAAAGTACATCACACATGGTGTTTACACCAACAATACATGCATTCATTTTAAAGTTCTCTAAAGGCGTATTATAGAGTTGTTTCAAAAATTTACTTGCTCTAAACATAATTTCAAACCAAATCTGGTAATATGACCCTGTTTCGGGTAAAAAAAAATCTGTTTAACTTTATAACGCGCATAAGGATCTCTTCGTCATATTAATCATAACTACATGTACACGTGTTTACATACAGCAATGATGTCTGTATTATGAAGTATCTTTCAAAATATAAGAAAAATTGCAAGTTACAGCCAGCCGTAAATTTTGAATTTTAAAGATTGTTTGAAAGTGGACTGTTCAATGCACGAAACTGATTGGTTGTGCTCTTTCTGTCATTTTAGAAAGAAAACACAGAACAAATTTTTGTTACTAAAATTTAAGGACGTTTAAAAAGACTACATAATATGGTAAAGAATTGTTTGTACATGATGTTCGCATGTTATAGCTCCAGACAGTGCGCATTACAGGTTGCAAGCAGTTTAGATTTTTTTCTCAGCTTCTCAAAAATTTCTTTTGTTAACGGAAAGTGGTTTTACGTAATTCTCTGATATGTTAGAACGCGAAACATTAACTGACAAGATTGGGAATATTTAGCGTCCATCACTGTTCTCTGTTACAGCCTAAACACATGACATCATACATGAAAAGTACAGATACGATTCAGTGAGGACGACCGAGAAAATCTTGGATTAAAATGTACTTTGTGAAGTCGATTTCAATCCAAATTGCAATTACTCGTACAAGTCACAACTAAACAATATTGAGGATGCCAACACAAATGTCCCCAAACACCTCCTCATGTTGGAAATGGTGGAAAAGAAATAATTCTAACCCAGATATTGACTGGAGATACTGAATTCAACCCGAAAATTAAATTAGGTTGAAATCCAATATTTTAGCACTTTTGGAAATATCTGTATATGGCTGCACTTTTGAAAATGGCGGCAGAAAAATAATTATGCTGAGGTCATCAAATAAAGCTTGGTTGAATTCTGAAAACCTTGCTTTTTGACGGTCATATATGGCAGTCATTTTGAAAAATTTGAAAGTTGATTGCACCCGCCTAAGTACACCCCGGCAAAAAGTAAAAGCACAATTAAAGTCGGATTTCACTCTGTACATGGCTGTTAAGTGTTTCAAAATTATCCATGATCTTTTCCCCAACTGTCTATCTGTATCAGATTTAGTTACTCTTAAGAATTCATCATATAGTTTTAGATATAGTAACATTTTAGATGTACCTAGAGTGAGGACCAGCACTTATTGTAAAAAGTCTTTTAAATATGCATCAGCTGTTTTATGGAATGAGCTTCCAGAAAATTTTAGATCTGAATCAAACTTTTCACATTTTAAGAGCCTCATATCAACCTGGAATGGGAAGGCATTTAAATGTACAGCATGCTCAATTTTATACATTTATTGCACGGCAGTGAGGGGGATATGGCGATTTATTCAGCCTAGAAAAATCATATTTCCCCGAGGGCAACGCTCGAGGGGAATATGATTTTTCTGGGCTGAATAAATCTTCATATCCCCGAACTGCCATGCAATAAATTATTTATTATACCGAATCAAAGCAAGGCTACGAGGTATTCTCTTTTGAGAAGTGGACAGGCATAGCCTACATCCACTTTTCTTGGCAAACCTTCATGTTTTCATTCTGGGGAAATGTGTAACTGTCGGAACCGGAGACAGTTTACATTTCGATCGAATTTCAACTCAAATATGCCTAGATTTACGTAACAGTCAATGCCATTTTCATAATTTTATAATTAATGCATGCACCTGCCACGAGAAAATCAACACTTACTTGCTTTTAATCTATTTTCACATGTTCCCTGTTCCGGGTTTGAATAGTGTGGTACATGTAGTCCCAATTGGCGCCATTTGGCGGTAGAAAAATATCAAAATTCAAAGTCGGACAATTTGGAAAAAAAATCATAAACATGCATTTTGGTTCTCAGAAAGCTTTTTGTTTCAATGTTAAAAGGATTCTTTTTAGTGATATTAATACGAAAACATGTTTAAATCAAATTAAAATGCCAAAACGTTTTATGGGAAGCAAATATACGTGTTTACTAATTTTTCCAAATATTCCGACTTCGGATTTTTTATTTTTCAAACAATTCAAACCCGGGTCAAGAAACACATAGAAATGGATTAACAGCATGTAAGTGTTGATTTCATTGTGACAGATGCATGTAATAATGTTCAAATTATTGGAATAACTTGTCTGTTACGTAAATCCTGGCATATTTGAGTTGAAATGTCAATCGAAGTGTAAACCGTCTCCGGTTCCGACATTTACACATTTTCCAGAATGAAAATATGAAGGTTTGCGAAGAGAAGTGGATGTAGGCTATGTCTGTCCACCATCAGGTAACATCTGAAGAGAATAGGCTACGGGGTAGATTTGTAATGGGGTCTATAATATTCGATTAGACAACAAATAATTCAGGGTAAATCTTAACTTTATTTATTTTGTATGAACAACTAGGCAATTCACCCGCTGCTCGTTAAATTATATCAGAGTCAACAACTCTGATCTACATGAACATTATTTTGAACCCAGGGTCTCATCCTACGTTGTGTAAGGAGATCGCGTCACTATAGTGTTTTCCTTTTTCTATTTAAGAACTGCCACGTTGTAGACACGTCGTCTCTCGCTGGTTGTTTACATTTTGACCGGGCAGATTTCGTGGTTCACATTTTTACCGTTTATATATTTGATTTCCTTAACTTGAAGAAATCAGAGTGCAATAAAATTCAAAAGATACAGATTATGCTACTTTAAAACATATGGGTCTTGATAAAACTACACAATTATGTTCATCGTCCAATAAATGTAAAACCTGTGGTGCATACAGTGTATGCTTGGCAGTTATATTTGTGTCTTTGTCTAAACCGATCGTGTGCCTTTTACAACACTTTACACATGGGCGTAGCGTATTTTGTCCACTGAAAACGCTTTATATCAATAATATGGTATTATATCCATATAAGTGAAATATTCTCGAGGGGAGCCTTTTACAACACCTTACACATGGGCGTAGCGTATTTTGTCCACTGAAAACGCTTTATAATCAATAATATGGTATTGCATATCCATAGAAGTGAAATATTTTTATCCTCGAGTGGGACGTAAAAGTAAGAAATAATCAATCAATCAGTCAATATGGTATATGGTAGCATAGTGGTTAAAGCACTTGCTTCTCACCGCTGCGACCCGAGTTCGATCCTCGTGATCGGCAGTGGTTGTATGTGAGAGGGTATGGTGGTCGCCCACTCGGACACGTGGGTTTCTTCCGGGCACTCCGGTTTCCTCCCATAAAATGACCCCCTCACGCCAAAATCTGTGCAAGTCGGTAAAATAGCTAGTTTATAGGTGATGTTAATTGTTGATTTATAAGTCCGACTTTCAAAATCAAGATTATTTATTCATTTAGGGAGCTTTTAGGGGCTTCGCTCCCTGGCCCCCATCAGGGTGTTAAACTGGACGCATGAAGGTGGCCTTAACCCCCTTGCTTTTTTTGCGAACACAAATATTTCGCTATAGCTAAGACTCTGTTTACCGCTTCACAAACCACCTCTAAATCTATAATTACTGTACAGAAACTCGTGTTTATAAATGAAAAGAACTGGTGACTTTCAAATATAATTCTTGTGTAGTCTGAGGTGCATGAATAAACTGACTGTATAACAAAATATTGTTGTTGTTTTTTTAATACCTTCCTCCTTCATTATACAATACAATCACCTACTAGAATTGCAATTTTTTTTTACTCAAAATGAGATAAAAATTTTATGAAAAAGAATACAAACATGTATAACAAAAAAATGTAAAGTACAAAATTATAATTACGAAAATGTTTACACAAAACTGAGATAAATTTTTTTTTATAAAAAAAGATCATGATTGAATGTATATTGCTTTACGTCCCGCTTTGGAATTTTTCACTCATATGGAGACCGATGAATGGCTGCAAAATTTAGGCCTATACTCGGTGCTCATGGCCTTTGAGCAGAGAGGGATCTTTATCGTGCCACACCTGCTGTGACACCCGGGCCTCGGTTTTTTGCGATCTCATCCGAAGGACCGCCCCATGTAGTCACCTCTTACGACAAGCAGGGGGAACTGAGGATCTATTCTAACCCAAATCCCCACGGGGATAAAAAAGAATACCGAAACATCTAGATATTATTAAATCAACAGAGTCGAAATTGGGTGTCAATGTTATTCATTCGTTGTTCAATGGACATCTATTTATTTATGTCATCAATGTGCAGTCCCGCTGAATTTTAACAAGACAAAAGATAAGCATCGTCTTTGGGGGATTTCGGGAAGAAAACGGGGGAAAAACTCTACTCGGATTAACACTTGCTGTTCCGTCGTATGGTTCTAATTTTAGTTACCAGCGATCGATTTCCGACTTTGGAAAACTGTTTCCACTAACTGTTTCTACTGCCTGTGGTGAAGGGAAAAATGTTTTCATTGGGTAAATGACAATTTGACCCTTTGTGAATGGGTAAATTTTTCCTCTCTCCCTGCGGCTTGCATCAAAGTTGTCGAAGACGAAGCTGTCCCAATCAGGGGCGGATCAAGGATTTGAGGTTAGCGCACAATTTCACTGGAGATCTGAGGCCCTCAGAGGGCTAAGCTTTCGGAAGCTCCTGGATTTTACAGATTTTATAGGCCTTCCCATGTAGTAATTTTTAATATTTTCTGTCATTTTGATGAGATGAAATTAATAAAATAACACAAAATTTAAAAAAAATCCCATTAAAAGTAACAAGTATTCAATTATGGTCAATTTCAAAGGAAGTCGAAAATAATTATTAAGTTTGAAAATAATAGAGGGGGTGTGCACCCTCGAAATCCGCTAAACTACCGATCATTCAAATTAACGCTGGTTTGATGTTCCATCATATACAGAGTTGTCCTTTCAACTGAGAACTTCCAATACGACCAACGTTTGCAATGACAATTAACAAAGCTCAACGACAGACTTTGCCTAGAATCGACATACAACTTGCAAACCCGTCATTTCACACTGTCAAATTCTCCAGAGTATGGCAACCTGATGTAATCACTATTTTGCCCTCCCCAGATTTTTTGATTGACGAAGAATATTGCACATACAATATTGTTTACGTAAAATAAAATAAATCTTTTTTTTCGGTACATACATAGATCGTACGTATATATATACCAAGGATAACCCATAAAACT
>CAJDSM010038683.1:0-11186 GCA_903981925.1 Ostrea lurida
GTGTCCCCTAGATTTGCACCAGTCAGAGGAACAGGAATAAAGTTCTGGAGCTTGAAATATTTTTATATGTTAAATGTGCATTTAAAGTCAGTGACTCACAGCATGCAGTTCTATCCCAGATAATTCACATATGAAAGTCTTGTTTCTGATGTAACATACATGTATAAACTAGGAGACAACAGTTTGATCAAAGATTTTGCTTGAGTTATATTCAAGCTAAATGAAAAGGTCGTCAAAAACTTTTGTTTCAAAGAACTAAAATGTACATGTTTATTTTCAATAGTCAATGCCTGAAAATCTTACAGGTGTGAGTTTACAAATTTTATATGTTGTGACTTGCAGCAGTAAAAAAAAAACATATTCTTGGTTAAGTATGTGCCTGAACATACTTCTGTATGCATACAGACATTTTTAATATGGGAGTTTTATTCGCAGTGATTTTTTAAGGCCCATTTTGAGTCTGAATATCTGCCACTTCCCCTCCCAAATATTACTCAATTTTTCCCATTTAGTATGCATCTTCTTCCCAATAGTTGAGTAATATTAAATAAACATTCGAGTCATAACATAAGACATAAACAAAAGAGTATAGGAATTAATGATGATTTAAGAGAGAACACATTGCAAATCTTAGAAGGTTTAAAGAAAAAGAAAATTTCCAATTGACTGAAATATCAACAATTTTCCAATTTGATAGCCACAGGGACCCTGTAAGAAATATAAGAGATCACATCCTTGTTTGCACTTGTATATTGAGCTTAATTATGTTGAGTTCACATACGCATCAATCTCTCACACAACAAATGAGCAAAGTATGGTGTCAAGAATGTCAAGAGAATTATTGTACTTTTATTGCATTTAAGACAGTCAAAGTCAAAGTTGTGAAGAATTGCCAAATCTCTCTCAAATGGTGATGTCCCGTGCAGAGCAGAAAGATGAAGTATGTCCTTTTCCCTCCTCCGGTGGGCAGATAAGTGGAGGAAGTTCTCATGATGTCTGTTCTCTCAGGGAGGGGTTACGGTGAGGAGTGTGTCGGAACCTAACCACCAACCACTGTCAAGAATGAAAGGATGATTGTTATCTGAAAAGGCCAAAGCAACTTCATGAAAACTCCAGAGTACTGTTGAGCTATTAAACATGTTACAAACCAAAACCAACTACACACTACCTTCAAAAATTCGAAAAATGTACACATCTTTTTTTCGAAACTCCACCCCCCCCCCCCCCTAGTACATTGTATTAGCATGTATAGAATAATGTTACTTTGATCACAGACATTTTATCCACTTCATCTCATCTAAGATATATTGTCTTCTAGCTTATACCAATAAATAAATGTCCTGGATTAAACTTCTTGCTTAAAATACTTATTGAGGCCATTTCAACTTCTGAAATTATCTGTTATTCATTCGGATCATAACTTGGAAAACAGAAATAAGCATCAAATACGGCTCAATCCCTCTCCCAACCTTACAATATTAATAAAATTTTACATTCTAAACCAGATTCTCATAAAATTGAAGGCAAAACAACCGCCCCAAACAACCATTGTTTTTTAAATACCTGCAAAGCTGAGTAAAACAACAACAAAGTCAAAGAGATCTATCCCTATCCCAGGAAAACAAAAATCATGTATGGAGATAACAGAACTAAATTTCTTAAATGTTTTATTCCTAATTAAGATAATTTATGGTAAAAACAAGGGATATGTGAGCCAGTGCTCAAGAGTGATACCCTTGCTCTAAATTCAAGTTCTCAGCAACACCACGGAGTAGTTTGTCCGATGAATTCTGAAAATGCATCCCACAAACACCTACATTAAGCTTAATGCAAAGTATTAAAAGACCTGTGATATAAGTTGCTGAGAATTATGCTACAAAAAAATGTGTGCAGATGGATGAAGGATAAACTGGTAAAACAGGATACCCCCTTCTCCTTTGGAGTGGGGGTATAATAAAAGTAAACTAATATAAACCAAGCCATAAATTTGAAATGATCGATTTTAATTTAATTTTTTATTAATCAATTGAAAAGTGCATTCCATGCTAATTGGTGCGCTTCAATTTGACATTAGATATATCGACGATAGTTTTACATGTATCTATTATGATAATAATTTTTATTTCATATAAAATGGGAGGCTAACAATGATTAAAACGTAATCATATGTCCCAAAAACAAATTACAAAATCGAGTGTAGGGCAACCACGGAACGTCGACAAAAGCGAAGGTTAGATCAGGTGCATCTTCGACAGCAATTGGTGTCCGACTCGCTTACTCTAATCTCCCCCTGGCAGAATTTAGGTCTCGACTGAAGGGACAATGCCGGGTTATTCGCTCTGAACGGAAAACAAAAGCTAGGCAATCAGATTCTAGTCTTGATGTGAATATGTTTACAAAATGGAGTTGACGGATTGACAAGAGAAGAACATGAAGAAAAATTTGGTATACAGTTTTTAAGACAAAAATTAAGTAGATGGCATGCAACAGCGGGTTGTTGAAACTCAAACCGAAACAGTATGAATTGGCGCGATTTGATTGGAGCCTTTGGGAGTTCAAACGCGCGATATTGAAAACTACCGCCTATAATCTCCAAGGGGGGATTAGAGTAAGCGAATCGGACACTTGGCTTGCGAAGATGGATCAGGTGTCATGGAGGAGTAAAGCATCCTCTGCTGACGCGTCACTAACCCGCCGTGAGCCCGTAGGGTGTCGAAACAAAAGTAAACGTGGTTACCGTCGTCAAATCTAGTACGAAAATGACAGTCAAACTAAAGGGTATGAAAACCAAATCAGTCAAACATTTTGACTTAGTGATTTAATGTGTTAATGCAAACAAAGGTCTATATAGCGACCTAGAATGCGGAAAAATGGTGACTTTAAACGAGCATTCGTTATAACCCTGCATTACATCAACTTTTTGGTTAGTAGTTGGGCCTCCTATGTTCGAATATTAAAATGGCGATTGATATGTCCCAGCGAACTAGAAGATAAAAGACATCATAGAGTTTATCTCTTCCACATCTTCTTCTTACTTGGATGTTTTATTAACGGTCAAACTAACAAACTCTACTTTATTGACAAACGGGACCTTTCTAAGGCTTCTCCATCGTCACTTCGTCGTGTTTTATGTTAGCCCTTCATCATCACCTTGCATATGTTCGTAAGCCTCAGAAGTCATGGCTTTGGTTGATTACGTACCTTCCACACACATGTTCATGTTTTGTGATTACGTACCTCCAGCAACACATTTCTGTTTGGATTACGTACCTCCACACAAATGTTCTGGTTTGGATACTACCCCCACACAAATGTTCGTTTGGATTTACGTACCTCCACACACAATGTTCTGTTTGATTTACGTACATGGTACCTCCACACCAAATTTCTGTTTGGATTTACGTCCCACACAAAATGTTCTGTTTGATTACGTTACATGTACCATCCAACAACAAATGTTCTGTTTTGGATTACGACATGTACCTCCACACAAATTGTTTCTTGTTTGGATTACGTAGCCCCCACACAAATGTTCTGTTTTGGATCACGTACCTCCCACACAAATGTTCTGTTTTGGATTACTACCTTTCACACACATGTTCTGTTTGGATTACGTACCCTCCACACAAATTTCTGTTTGGTTACATACCTTCCACACACAATGTCTGTTTGGATTACGTACCTCCACAACAAATGTTCTGTTTTGGATTTACATACCTTCCACACACATGTCTGGGTTGGATTATCGTACCTCCACACAAATGTGTCTGTGGATACGTACTCCACACAAATGTTCGGTTGGATTACGTTAACCCTTCCACACAAATTTGTTCTGTTTGTGATCACGTACCTCCACACAAATGGTCTGTTTGATCAGTACCTCCACACAAGAATGTTTGGTTGGATTACATACCTTTCACACACATGTTCTGTTTGAATTACGTACTCCACACAAAATGTTCTGTTTTGTGATCACGTACCTCCACAACAATTTTTGTTTTGTGATTCACGTACCTCCACACAATGTTCTGTTTTGTCGAATACTACCTCCACACAAATGTTCTGTTGGAACGTACGCTCCCACACAAATGTTTCTGTTTTGGATTCGATGCCTCCACACAAATGTTCTGTTTTGTGATTACGTACCTCCACACAAACTCGTTCTGTTTGAATTACGTACCTCCAGCACAAATGTTCTGTTTGGATACGTACCTCACACCACATGTTCTGTTTGGATTACATACCTTCACACAAATGTTCTGTTTGGAGGTACGTAATCACAAAACCTTTACTTGTAAGGATGATGGTGTGTATATGTATCAGCTCAATCGATACTTTAGAGCTTGTTCTGCGTATGATCAGTTTTTTTAATTGAGCCAGGCTATACTTACAAACAGATTGTTGTTGCAGGGTTCAACAATCACGTTTAAAGACAGCATTTTGCCAATTCTATGGTCGTGATAACAATCTAGTTTGCCAGTATGGCCTGTCATTGGGTAAAATGCTGTATGGCGTGTTTCATATATCAATTGTTCGGCCGTTCTTTACACATACTGATTTTGACTACGGATTACTCCGTTTACCTGATCATGACAATGGGCTCGCGGTGGGTATAACCGGTCGACAGCTAATGCTTACTTCTCCTAGGCACCTGATCCCACCTCTGGTGAATCGAGGAGTCCGTGTTTGCCCAACCCATTGTATTCTTTTTGGGGACCTGCAAGATTGATCACTGTTAGTTATCCTTGCCTTTTCATGACTGGGGTAACTGCCCTGACTTCTACGTGTAATGAATTCCATTGTTTGACTGCATTAGGTAAAAAAGACTTTTTGAGTGATTTAAGATTACATCTCAGAAAAATAAACCGACTTTTGTTTTAGTTTCCAGGTTTACCCCCACCTTCTTTCTATCTGCATCCTGGTCGAGTCGCCAGGTGTTTCTTGGCCGACCCCACTTTTCGTGTTGATCTTGAGGATATTGGTCTTGCCCCCATGCATCTTGAGACCACCTCGTAAAGAGATATAGTTTCCAGGTCTGTTGTCTTGTCCTGCATCTGTTGGTGACTGTGAGAAAACAGGACAAGGTCGTCAGCGAAGTCCAGGTCATCAAGATGATTCCATAGTGTCCACTGGATTCCGGTTTTTTCTGTGTGCTTTTTACATTTTCATTATCCGGTCGATCAACAGGAGAAAAGGAAAAGATGACTGAGAGACTAATAGAATCCTTCATTATTACGAGGGTGGGATAGGGAAGTTCCACCGAGGGGACAAGATTCGCAGTACAGCGAATCTTGTTCCCGAGGTGGGATTTCCCCATCCCACACGAGCACATAATGAAGGATTATTTTTCTCACATTTTACCCATTATTTAGTGCAAAAATTCAGGAAGTTTCAGAAGATTTAGAATTATCAATATCCTTATTTGAACTTTTATGCAAAAACGTTCAAAGTTAGTATTTTGCCATTTCACTGGGTCTTTTAAGGATCTTATTTGCAAATAAAACCTCTCCTTTGGTCGAATAATGTCCAGGACGTATTTCATGCTGGTTGTATTGTTAGACTGTGTTTTACATGTTGATTTTGTTAGCTGATTGGTCGAGATTTACATGTAGTAGGAATCAGACGAGTGTGACCGGTCAGAAAGAGATGCTTACTCCTCCTCAACACCTGATCCCGCCTCTGGTGTACTTAGGGGTCTGTGTTTGCCCTACTTCTTTATGGTATTGATGTGTCCAGGGGTCCGTGATTGTCCAACTCTTGTTTTTGTATTCTATTCAGGACTTACGAGATTGATCACTGTTCGTTATCTTTGCCTTTACATTGATCACTGTTCTTTATCTTTATTTTTCGCAAGTCGGTTTATACCGGTACATGTAAGTGATGCGGTAAATGTGCCATCCCTTGTGTGTTGTATTTGTTTGTCTCAAATTCTCTGTTGTTGTTTTTCCCTCCCTACAGCGTGAGTCTTTGTAAAATTATCACATTCCGTGCTCTGCTATGTGACTGAAATAATGAGTCTACATGGGGAGGTCTAAGGTCAATGCACTGGATTAACCTCGCGAGGAGTACTGGGCTGCGTTCCAAATCGTAGCGGTAAACCTAGGTGCTAGGTTAGATCGGGGGTTAGATAGCTATTTTGTACATTGAACGCACTGTTCTGTAAGTTTCATCAAACTATGTTGCACTACGTAGCCGCTACGATCTTGATTTTGGGCTATCGCTACCCAGCAATGATTACGTGACGAATAAATTAACAGAGAAAAATATCGATCACGGAACTAGTTTATGAATCTGACGTGTTTATCGCATATTATTCCTCTGGACGTTCTATCAAGCACACTCAACACTTTGACAAACAATTGTACAAACCCCAACATCAGCTTCTAGCACGTCATATCCTTAAACAATTCTTTATACGCCTTGATTTTGTTCTTGTAGTCATAAAAGACACTGAGACCAGATACTGCAGTTATTTATGTTGTTACTGGTGTAAAAGTAGCTATCGGTGTGATAAAGCGTAGGTTTATTTGGGCTAATCTGAAGTGAACTATTAAGTGTTAATCTATATGTTTTTATTCACCATCTTAGGTAGCTGCAGAATTGCTGCTCTCTGAAAATATCAGATCTCAATATTCATCAGAGATCTTCAGTTCTACAACTATCTCTTGGGGAGTCTGAAAAGACTATCAAACTCTGACTGCATAATCCGAAAAGTGTCATGATCTGGAATAAAAAGCACCTTCCTGAAAAGGTATAATGATTGTTATTGAGATATATTTATGTAGCAACATTCCTACGTCACCTGCATATGGTGTGTATGTCCATCAACTTAATCGATGTGCAAAAGCTTGTTCTATGTATGATCAATTTTTGAATGGAGGCAGGCTAAAAGAAGTTGTTGCAGGGCTTTAACAGTCACGTTTAAAGGCAACATTTCGCAAATTCTATGGTTATCATAACGTTCTAGTTTGCCCATAATTATAATCTGCCATTGGGTAAATGCTGTCTGACGTATTTTTCATAGCGATTGTTAAGCCGCTAATTATACACCGATTTTTACTACAGATTACTCCATTTCCCTGATCAACACCATGGGCTCACGGCGGGTGTGACCGGTCGACAGGGGACGCTTACCTCTCCATGGCACCTGATCACACATCTGGTGTGTCCAGGGGTCCGTGTTTACCCAATTCTTGTTTTCAATTTTATTTGGGACATACGAGATTGATTACTGTTCGTTATATTTGTTTCATTTGACCATCGAGCATGTATCTCTGCTGGTGGACTCTCTGTCCCCGATGATACTTGTCGCTCGATTTATGTTCTTCCATGACACGCCCAGAATAAGAAGGTAGCACTCTGTGAAGCACAGACCCCAACAGAATGGCTGCTGCCCCCCAGATGAGCCTTTGAGACAAAGAATTTGTCATACGTTCAGTCGCAAAATAGTAAGCTTTGGTACAGAAATGCACACATTTATCATTTTTAAAGACAGTTACAATCTAATTGCAGGCATTATTAGCATGCCATTAGTATGAGGACTATTTAAAGCGAGACCAACTACTAACAAAAAAAGTTCAGTCCTGTATTCCAGCATATTTCCAATTTAAGTCTACCCCCTGCATTGCCTACAAATATACTTTCACTACTGTATCCAAACTTTTTAATTATAAGCATGAAATTTTATTTGTCTATTTATTTATTTATTTATTTATTTAATTGTGATTAGTACAGCAATAGATAATGAAATCCAGAAGTTTTCAACGCATTTTTTCTTTGAATTTGGAGAATATCTAATTTGCACGATTGTTTATATCTGAGTTACCTCTCTTTGAAGAAAACAAATGTAATGCACCTGTACATATACATACTACAAAAAAAAATGTCAGCTGTTGTACAATTATATTTTTTAAACATCATCAAATAATTCTTGGGGGCTTTCTTGAAACTCTTATTATCATCATTGGAAGTTTTCAATGTTGGAGATATAGAAAAAAAACCCTGTGAAATGTACATTGCGTATTCCCTTAATGTAGTTGAGAATGAGGATCTGAAATCACTTATTTCAAAAATTCAAAGAACCTCTGCAGTGTCATTTAATTGGTGACAGAACTTCATTTCCAGTCTGTACTTTGTCGAAAATTATGCCAGACGACGAGCCAGATATGAAAAAGAACTTGATACCTTGTCAGAATGGATAAAAGCCTTAAAAAGGTAGAATATTAAAATCCCGTATTAGACATATACAGACATAGGTGCGTACCATCTATCCTTCTGTGTTTTGTAAACCAAAAGTGGTGAAAGCATGAGGAATTTGTTTTGGTTCCAGCTGACAAAGCTTGTAACAATATTGTCTTTGTAAGGTTCATTGCTGCAACTGTACTTTAAACGAATTTGGACCTAACTCCACGTTTGGTAATCATACATACACTCCAACGGCTCTTTAAAAATGATTTTTTTTAAAATCATGTTTCAGTTTTAAGCACTTTTAATATCCCAGTCAATGGTACCGTACCTAAACTGGATTTCAAAAACTTCACAAAATCTTTTACAAAGATACATTGCTGGATCTTGTAAATTTTCCATCAAGCCCCTGTCTTTACCCCTAGCGAAAATATTGACAGCTGTGAAGGTATTGTGCACCAATATATGCCAGTAGTGGTGTAAATCAAATGTGGATTATGAATAACTCTAATTAAAGAACTTCGTGTAAAATTGAAATCCCAGAACTTTTCTCAAATCAACAACATCAAAACGTTTGATTTTCTCAACACTTTACACGACCATTCCTTACGATAGATTAAAGACTAGACTTTTAACATTTCTTCAACAAAAGTGGAAAAAGGAAACATTCATATCTAGTGATCAGTCATTCTAAAAATTACTTTATAATATCTAAGTAATGCTGGAGCCCCTCATCTGATAATAATATCTTTGTAGATTTTGGTAATCGGGTCATCCAACACTCCGTTGGAATATCCATGGACACGTGCTGTGCTCCTTTGTTAGCTTACCTGTTTTTATATTCTTGCAAGGCAGAATTGATCCAGAAGCTTCCACACGAGAGGAAGAAATCTCTAGTGGTCGCCTTTAGTTCAATATTTCGACACATCGACTACGCTGCTCCGTACTTGTATGATTCATTGGACATAGGCATGAACGGGAAACTAACAACTCAACGTTATGACAATCGGGACGATTTCAACTTCTCCGTATTCAATTCCCTAAATCTATATAGCAACATTCCATCATCACCTGCATACAGTGTATGTGTCTCTCAAATTATTCGATACGCAAGAGCTTGTTCTGTGTACAATCAGTTTTTATGCCCCGCCATAAAATGGCCGGGGGCATATAGTGTTACCCTGTTCCGTCATTCCGTCCTTCCGTCATCATTTGGTTTCCGTTCATTATCTCTGCAACGGTTCAACACAATCAACTCAAATTTGATATATGGATACATCACAGGAATATGCAGGTCAAGTTCGAAGTTGGTCATGTTCCGATGATTTTTTGACAGAGTTAGCCCTCTTGAACTTAGAAAAAAATCAAAAATTTCCGTTTCCGTTCATTATCTCTGCAACGGTTGCACACATTCAACCCAAATTTGATATATGGATACGTCACAGTTCATGCAATTGAAAAACTTTCAATTTCACCCTTACGAATTTCCTTCATTAGACTTCACTGTAGGCGGGGGCATTCGTGTCGCACCGACACATCTAGTTTAATTGAGGCATACTACTTACAAACAAGTTGTTATTGCAGGTGTTTCAACAGTCACGTTTAATGGGCTCACGGCGGGTGTGACCGGTCAACAGGGGATGCTTACTCCTCCTAGGCACTTGATCCCACCTTTGGTGTGTCCAGGGGTCCGTGATTGCCCAACTCTTGTTTTTGTATTCTATTTAGGACTTACGAGATTGATCACTGTTCGTTATCTTTGCCTTTACATGGTAGTATATTTCACAAATTTTATGGTCGTTATAACAATCTAGATTGCCAGTATGACTTGACCTTGGGTAAAATGCTGTCTGACGTGTTTCATGTAAAGGCAAAGATAACGAACAGTGGTCAATTCGTAAGTTCCAAATAGAATACAAAAACAAGAGTTGGGCAAACACGGACCTCTGGAAACACAAAAGGTGGGGTCAGGTGCCTAGGAGGAGTAAGCCGCTCTTTATACAATCATTTTGACTACGAATTAGTCCGTTTACCTGATCAAGACAATAAGTGACCGTCGACAGGGCATGCTAGCTCCTCCAGGTAGCTCTCACTTGAATGAGAAGTTGACCAGAAAAAAGACTATTCTGAGGTATGAGTGAAAATGCCACAGTCAGTGGATCACTTACGCAGTCAGAATCCTAGAGATTTTATTTTTTGGGCTTGTCAGAATCAGGAGCTGATATAATGAAGTATGGGCAGACAAGGACTGAGCCACGTGAATGAGAACGGTGAGAAATTTGCAGACATGTACTCTCTCAACCAGTTTGTAATAGGAGGTAGCATCTTCCCGCATAAAGGAACCCACAAGGCCACATGGAGATCTCCAGACCATGTTACAGAAAATCAGATCGATTACATTTGCATCAACAGTTCCGAAGATCATGGAAAGATATCAGAGTAATGAGAGGAGCAGACATTCCATCAGAACACCATCTTCTGATGACTACGTCTCAAGAAGTTCAACAACAAGACAAATAAGAGGACAAGACACAACGTGAGTCTCCTCAAATTCAAAGAAGTAAGGACAACATTCCAACTCAGCCTATCCAATAGATTCCAGTCGCTACAATATCAGAAAATAGAGAGACCAACATTTAAACCCAGTGGCAGAACACCAAGGAACTGTGGCGAGACACATGTGAAGAAATCCTCGGCAGACGGACGACTCAGCACAAGGAATGGATCTCGCCTGATACCATGAAGAAACTGGATATGAAAATGGCACTAAACACAAGCCGGACAAGAGCATCAAAGGCAAAGGCTCAAGAGGACTATACAGCCACAAACAATGAGTTAAGTATTAGGAAAAACAAACGAGACCACATTGACAGCCTGGCCAAACAAGCAGAAGAAGTAGCGGGACAAGGAAATTTGAGAGAGTTGTACATGGTCACCAGGAATCTCTCAAACAAGTTCCATCAGACTGAAAAACCAGTGAAGAACAAGAACGGAATTCTCCC
>CAJDSM010038683.1:11529-24454 GCA_903981925.1 Ostrea lurida
ATAGGAAAAGCAAGAGTAGCTTTCACCATGCCCAAGAACATTTAGGCCTCAAAGAACATTCGCATTACCACCAAACAACGAATCTTCAACTCCAACGTAAAGTCCATCTTACTCTATGGAACGGAGACATGCATGGAGAACTACTAAACGAGCCCTGCAAAAGATTCAGAAATTTAACAACACTTGTCTCAGGCGCATCCTTAACATCCGATAGCCTGAAAGGATCACAAATGAAGAACTATGGAGGAGAGCAAATCAAGAACAAGTGGACATGCAAACTGAGGAAGCCACCAACCAACACTACATGCCAGCTAGGCCCTGACTTGGAACCCACAGGGTAATAGAAAGAGAGGACGTCCTAGATACACCTGGAGGCAAGACAACGGAGTCAGAATTGAAAGAACATGACACCATCTGGCAAGAAGCAGCAAAAGCAGCCCAGAACTGTGTTTGCTGGAGGACTGTCGATGATGGCCCATGTTCCTCGCGGACGCAGAGAGGGAACAATAGAGATTGGAAAATATAATAGCCATAATAATTTGCAGAGATCTTGGAAAAATAATCACTACCTTAGATGGAACTCTCAACTGGATTAACATCCTGAGGACTGACTTCACCAACCATACGGTCATCCGCAGTCAAAGCACAATTAACTGTGACCGTCTTAGCATCAAGATCAGCAGAATTAAAATAACATTTAACCCTTGCTGCACTTGCAATCGAATGGAATCCGGGGGTCGAGGGTTTCCAGAAAGGGAGTTAGGACACTAGCTGGATAGTGGTTATTGTAATAGTTCCCTCGACACCCTGTTCAAAGAGAGAAAAGTGGAATCTGATGACCCAAGTAATTGGAAGATCCATCAACACTTCCCAACCCCCAAAAGAGCAGTTCGAGCCAGAAAAAGAGCGAAATCGAACTTGTGTTCCTCTAAAAAATTAATAGTGAGAACGAAATCGGACTCAAAATGTTTTATTCTAAGAATTGGCTTACGGGGTTATTTTTTGGTTTTTTGTTTTTGGTTAGTTGTTGTTTTTTTTTTTTTGTTTTTTTTTTTTTTGTTTTGTTTTGTTTTGTTTTGTCTCTTGTTTTTTTGGGGGGGGGGGGGGGTTAATAGTTATAAAATTCAGTGTTCAATATTAAATACTGAAACTCGCGTTCTGGATTTTCCCTATACATTTGACCTCCAATGCCCCGTTATATACATTACTGCTTGAAATATCAAATTATTCATCTAGAGTGTTTATCTAATCATGTTTCTTGTTTGTATATGTAAATCTATTTGTAAATATGTTGATATAGTCGGCTAATTAAGAACCTCGGGCGTCAAGCAAGATTTTGTAGATGATATACAAATTGCATGTACACATGTACTGTACACGTATCATTTATGTGCAATTATATAATTTATGCGTGAATCTTGATAAATTTTTGACAGAAAGAAAAGTAGAATATTAATAAATACGCGAGAATATGAATTTAAGTGCAATACCTTTTCATGATGACGTATTTTAACGCGCTTTATGAATTAGGCCGACGTGAAGTTTCGCAGTTCATGTCTTTGTGAATTTTCAAAATTGATTGAAATTTATATGTGTACCGAGCATTGGGTGCAAAATAAATTGTGGGCTTAATAAATTAATTGGACCGTTTTTTATTTGTTCACTTTTAATCTATAATATTAAAACGGCTATTTTTCATAAAGAAGTAAATTTTTAAGCTTTTAATCTCAAATTAGTATTGTGAACAACTTTGTGTGGTATAATCTTCCACAAGGTACAAAAAGTCAATTTTAGCCGCATAATATTTTTCCTCGATTTGAGGTTTCCGTACCGACTTCTTTTTTTCTTTTTATCCATATTAATAATAGGTTCGATGTTTTGCAGCGCAATTCTTATAACATTTCTCTTTTTAAAAATTAAATCAAATATGTAAGATATTCATTATGATATGACGTCACCGGATATTAGGACTCCACAGTACACAAAATTTAGCCCCTTAGAATAACAGTTTTAATGGCTGCCACTGGATAGTGCTATAGCCGATTAAGAATTGAAACAGGTATATATTCATGGTGTCATTGTCATTTCCGTCGTGACATGGATTTCGAAGCAATCCTCCATAAGCAAGCTTTCAAAATAACATGTTACTGAGGTGTATGCAGTCTGTTTATTGGAAATATTGAATCAAAACTCGGTTGTAAACAACACATTCACTCGTCGATTTCTGACTGTTTGACGTTCCTGAGTTTTCGGAATTTTTGTGTGCATAACTTTCTTAGAGGCATTATATTATACCTGTGACTCAAAAATAAAATATTGATTTATATTTTTGAAGGTGAGTATGTATGGGCTTGAAAATTGTGTCCAGAATTTCAACATATTATGTATGCTAATTGGGGAAAATGGCGGACAAAAATCATTTAACATTTTTTAAGAAAAAAGATGCAGTAAAAATGGGAATTACTTCAAATGTTAATTGTGCAGTTCGCATTTAGGGCTGGGTCTTTTGCACATCTGGATAATTGTTTAGATGTTTGACATTATTTGGTCATAGTTTTGGTTGCTACTTCTAGTAGTATTGAACATGTCTGAGCAAATTGGGACATGGTCGAGTTAAAATGAATTCATATCATTAACCTACGAAGAAAACACATTGATCAGATTTCTATTTTGTACTTTTTCAAAAATGCATATCAAGAAATAATGTATTACAGTATGACCTAACTAAAACTGATACTCAAAGAGTTATTTCTCTTTTCATAACTAGGCTAATAGTATATAGGCTTATTGTATATATTATACATTATCAATATTAATTATATATAGAATTATATAAAAGAAAAAATAATTATTTTTTTTTTCAATTTTCATATAATGATTATCTAGAAACTCACTGCATAAAATTAAAACTCAGCATATCATTGGGGAAAAAGGGGGGGGGGGGGTAAACATAAATTGTTTTTTTTCCCTCTCACAATTACTTTTGCTAAATGTCATCTAAAATTAACAATGAAACTTGACAAGTAAACACAATATTTAAAATACAGGATACGAAACCAATCTTTGATTGAGAATTACTTTTGCAATGACTGAGAAAGAAGAATCGCTTATGAAATATAAATGTTCACATTTTATTTATTTTATTTTTTTTGTTACATGTTCACTTAACTTATCTCCTACTCATTAAATTTTATGTACATGTAGTAAAAGTATCAATTCAACTGTTTCAGGGTTTTATCCACCTTAAACAGGGTTAAAACTGAAATCTCACCCGCACACCCACGACAAGTAATTTTCCTTGTGGGCAAGCAAATTTGGAAGTACTCTTGCCCATTTGGCAAGTAAAAGTTTCCTGCGAAGTGTTAAATTTCGAGATCTAGGTGAACAATCGTTTACTTTACTTCCATGTGTCAAGCGCTCTACTGTAGTACTGAGGTGATTTTGTCCATAGTTTTTATACCGTGTAGATTAAACATTGCTGCACGCCAGGGGTTGAATATCAAGCCAAGTTCATTTTGGGCAGTTCTTCCCATGGTTTTGCAGTGAAAAGGGATCACCCAAACACTAATGGGGAAACTTAACATAATTATAAAAAGCGTCAGTATACCTCCTGCAAGCAGTAATATATACTGATATACTGACTTCACCATATCTGCTTTTTCATCAAACTTTCATGTGGGCTAATGGAAGTTACTGTGGGTCCCTAAATTCTGATTTCTACAAGCCTGTATGGCTAGCTTTTTAATAGAATTAATTTAGTTTAATTCTTGCAGGCTTAGTGTAAAATTTTATTTGAAGTACCAAGTTAAGAATGTCTGACTTGCCACTATGCTCATTGTATGTGGTTGTGTTCCCCAGCAAGACCAATCAATGCTTTGAATTTCTCACTATTGATTTCACATATTGAAAAGGAACAGCAATAAGGAACAGTAACTCTTGCATGCTTATTTGGATCAGTTGGCAACAATCTGACATTTAAAAATAGTATTGTCATGGAGATGTAATTTGTAATACAGTTACTTTCAGAAATTGAATTTATCAATAAATTGGTTATGTATTTAACTTATTGATTTGCAGTAGATATACTATTGGTAAAATAATTGTCTGAAGAAATATTTTTTTATTTTTTATTTTTTTTGAGGGAAGGGATGTGGGAGGGGAGTTGGTTTCAATATTGATTTTGATATTCTACACTTTTCCAAATCTAAACTAAATGTTCAAATACTTTTATTATGCTAGTTTGATTTGACTTTGCTATCAATGAACAATGTACATTTGTAATAATAATAATAATGTCCTTTATTTATCCAGGATAGCACAATTAGTTCAAGAAATAGTTTACATTGTGGTCCTGAGAACATATATACAGACAGTAATATAATACAGATATAAAGTAAATGAAGGTATATGTTATATACATATATACATAAAATATCTACATACATCAAAATAAAACAAATCTATGATTTTAATTTTCAGGGTAAAACAAAAGTACAGATCTGTACCACAGCTTTTTCTTATTGAAAATGCAAATCTTTGGATAAGGATAGGAGATACCAAGTCAAATAACAGTTTCTTCAATTATGTAAAGATATCTCATTTTCCCACCAAATTTTAAAACTTTTTTATATCGGATATTCATTGATTTGGGGAAAATCATTGGCATATTTAGATAATGGGAATTTTTCAATATTGAATACCTCCCGTTGTTTGATAAATCACAACTGTACAATTGATTTTTGTAACTGTAGCTTTGTTGTGCCAGTATTTCACATCATGCTTTGCATAAAGTCATCATTATAATAAAGTTCTGTTTATGGTTGTTGGGTTATGTTATGGTTGACAAAAAATATTTGTTACTGTCACAAGAGGTGAAATGATACAGTACCTTCTCGATTCAATTTGATGATTCCATGATTTTCGATTTACAATGGTATGTACCAAACACCATATAATGCTAAGATTACCACTTGTCTTCAAGCCAATATGCTGCATACCCAGGATTTATACGTTGGGGATACATATTTCTAAGTTGACGTTGTCCACTTTGATACAGCAAAGTCTACTTCTATGTTGATTGGTCAATTTTCAATTCCATTAACCAATCAGAAACCATGTTATTAAAAACAATGTGTGCTATGATTTTGATTTTAAAACCGTATTGAAACAGACCTGGAATGAATTGAACATCGAATTGAGTCCACTACATCACGATTCTGCTGCATCGCGGTGCATTGTTTACCCTTAACTGTCACATATATTTCTTATCAAAGTGTGATTCTCATATAAAATTGCATTAACCATGTTAACCATTCAATCTCGTTGGAAAATTCTGGCATCATTTGGAGCATTTTTCACAATTTTGGTAATGGAAAACTGATTTAATAAGATCGTAATTAAAAGTATGAAATTCGGAATTTTTCCTATAGAATTAGTTCAGTCATAATTGTCTCATATCTGCTCTTCCTTGTCTACCGTAGCCAGCACTTCTTATGACATGCACTCCATAGTCAGAGAACTTTAATACCAATGTTGGTTTTATCATTCAGGTATAGTAGAACCATGCAATTATGGCCTCGATGAAGACAGCAGTTTGGTGTGGGACATCCCTCAATCTGATGGACTTGCCGATGTCAAGATGAGCCATTATATGTCGAGGTCAGGAGCCGTCCAGGATGCAGGACACAATGAAAGCCAAAGCTCTGGGCACCAGGAGTAAGTACACGGGGGAAAATATTGGGGAGAGAATGGACTTGGTATGAATATTAGTGAAATCAGAGGGCAGTAGAAACCAGAGTTTTCCAAATCAAATGTGGAGTTGCCAGACAATTTGTCTGCCATTTTTCCAAATTCTGTCAGACAACAAAAAAGTATTGCAGACAACTTATAAGAATTACAACTTTTGTCAGACATTTTGACTGGCATAATAAGAGAATCTGTTGGACATTGTTTTTGGCAGACTTTTGCCCATGTCCGACAGGATTTGGAAAACTGAGAAACTGGACCAGGGAGTTTCTGAATAAAACCTGAGAACTGTTTTGTCCATTGTCTAAGTGTAATGATTAATTTAACACCATAGTCTGATTTATAGATGAGCAAAGGGATTGTGTACAATAACCCAATGGGTGAAATCTTTGCCACTTGTTTATACCAAATTTAACGAAAATTTCAAGAATTGTGTTTCGCAATTTTATTGATATGTATGTTTGATAAGTTGTGTTGTCTGTCTGTTGATTTGAACAATCAGATGTAATCCCCATCTATGGACATGAAAAATATAAGTTTTGTCGTTTAGGCCAAAATAAAAATATTGTTTGTTTCCCCTAGCCTGCCCGAGTCTGAGAAAGTCCTGTCGACCCTCAAGTTTTTATTCTGGCAAATTTGTGTTTTTAATCCAGAAAATTTCCAATGCTGGATCGGTATTTTATAAAGACCAGAAGTTTCAATAATTTTGTTGGCTTCAAAGTTCAATCTGAAATCAAGAATTAATACGATATGTGTTATCTTGCCAAATCTGTCAGGATGGAACGAATTTTGCAATGTTTTAGTTTAGACTTACATAGTAAGACAATTTAGCTCATTTTGCACCAGGCTTAGCCCCTGCTGTGGACCGAATTGACCACGAGGTCGCCATTCTTGGTAGTGATAAACAGTACATGAGCGAAAATCCAAATTATGATATCATCCCAATCTGTAAAAAAAATTAAAAGTATACGAATTGAATGGATATGATACATTTTCTCTCTCTCTCTCTCCCCCCCCCCTTTATTTCTCTATTTATTTATTTTTTTTGTAAAAATTAAATCTAGTATGCAGCATTTGAGCAACCAGATCATTAAAATCCCATCTGCTGAGCTTTGCATTGATAAAAAAAAAAAAAAAAAGTAAATGATAAATGATGATGAAACAAGACAATTTTCTTAGTGAAATTCTTTTTGGAAACTGAAAGGTTTTAGTAGTATTACAGACTGGTTAAAAGCTACCACCAAAAGTGGTGGAAACATTCATCTCACAAATCCCTAGATTAGAGTAATTGATGTAGTAATTAACGACCTGTCGATTTGAGAAATTTATGGTAGTTATAAAAGTGATTAACAGCAGAGCAAGGTATGAGCTGCCTATTTCACATATCAGAGATAAAGTTCCCAGCCCATTATCACAGTAAGGGCATCTTGGCACAAGTTGGTAACTCTAGAGTTACCTCCCTTCTGATCTTATCTGTCGGCAAATTTGATGAAGCTAAATAATTCAGACTCCCTGCTTTGATATGACTGAAGAACAGAAAAATTATCTCTACTTCACAGCTGGCAATAAGCACAAAAGCACTGCTATGTTGAAGTTTGAAAAATTTTCAACAAATTATTGGATCCATCCCTCTCTTCTTGTGGACCGTACCTATGTGGGAATTCATTTTGTGTTGAAGCTAAAACATAGCAGACAGCCAGAGTGTAATGTAAATAAGAGTTATGTGAGGAATTTGTCTAATTTAACATGGGCTGATCAATTTGTAGTCATGTGAGAGGATGTAATTGTGATTGAGGTCACAGAGACGATTGTATCCTATTCCGTGTAACCAAAAATTGGGTCCGCTTCCTTCCTCGACCATACACCACACTCAGTTACAGTGCAATATCAACAGTGTATTTCTGTCTGGCTGGACTCTTTTTGTCGGAGCATAATTTCACTGGAGATTAATAGTTTCATTGAAATATCTTGAGTTAAGTGGAATTCATCAACTGTGACATTGTGTTTGTGTGGGTATACAGATTTAAAGGAAGATTTCTTTCTTTTTTTTTATGTGATATGGGAATTATACATATTGTAAGTTTGTTTTCATTGAAATTCTCATTTGTACTAGTACTACTACTGCCTTCTTTCATTTGAATTTATCTATGGCAAAATTTCACAATGTGTAAAAAAAAATTTAAGTTTGTTTTCCATTGAATTTCTTTATTTTGCTATTCCTTCCTTTAATTCTTTTGACTGTATCAATTAAAAAATGTCACCAATCTTTTGTTATATTTAATGTTTGTGATTTTGATACTGCATTTAGATGTCAAGTTTGAAGTGACTCTTCCTTATAGAGAAGGAAAAAAAGCACTGGCATGCAAAATTTTCAATGGAGCGACTAGACTAGATTCATGACTTGCAAATCAATTTTGTCTCCAGCAGGCTTAAAGAGCGGATTCATTTTGTCCAGATCATTAGGATCCATGAATAGTAGCATGGGTCCCCAAAAATAGATTAGAAGGGAAACTCTCTTCAGAAATTTCTAAGGCGTATTTTAGATTGAATAATGCAGAATGTGAACTTTTGACACATAGAAAACTGCACACACCACAAGCCACTGCTGTCTGTGGTGTGTGACTCACAGTATCCTGTAATTTGTACATGTGACACAGTGTTTTTGTCTTTACAGAGATGAGGGAGACGCCGGGCATACTGACAAGGAACCCGCCCCTCCGGCCCCTCAGTCTTACCCTCCGGTCCCTCAGTCTTACCCGGGCTGTTTCGGACTGCCGTATCAGGTGAGTTGTGCTGTAACACGTTGGGAAAATTTGTCATGTTGTGATGTCATTTTAACTAAATGTTTACAGTAGAAAATCTCTTATGACCATGTCTGCTGATTGTCAAAATCCAAGTTCAAAATAAAGCAAGCACACACATGAAGATGTACCCTTGGTTTATAATCCCAAGATAATCAGGGGGAAAAAATCATGTATATTACACACACACTCTTATAGAGAAGTTCTGAATTGAAAACAAAACTGACATTGGTTTAAACCTTACCGTGTGTTTTTNATTGTCAAACGTTTCATTCCACCTTAAACCTTACCGTGTGTTTACAACACATTTGTCAGGTGATCTGTGAACTGTGGGTGTATCAAAATGGCAATTAACACCTTTCTCTTGTGAAGCATCTATACTTGTTAACGCTCTCTCTCTGAAGGGCGCTTATTAATGTTGTGCAAGTGGGAATTAATGTATACTTTTGGAAGAGAGAGATAGCGGGGACATATCAAGTAGTGATATCTACACATGTAAATAAAACCAGGATACAAATTAGACCTTGATATGTGATAATAGAGTGAGCTAATTTTAGGCCAAGAAGGGAGGACTGTGAGTATTGTTAATCCGGCATTGTGGTGGAAATGCAAAGCATTGTTTAAGTTTCTTTGCCCCTGGACAATGCCTGTTAAAAACATGATCCTACAAGCTAGTCAGTTCTAGAAGATTACTTTTGGACAATGCTGGGAGTTTTAACAGTCTAAATACGTTCTGGCTGAAGGAATTAGTTAACAAGCCAGCTCTCATTGTATGTATACAAGTATGGATTTCTTATAAGCTTTTAACTAAGGACTTCTTAAGTGTATGTGTGTTTGTGTGGAAAATCAAGTATTTCTATATACTAGGTAAGCTTTCAAATTTTATTTATGTTGTCCATTAACTGTTGATTACATTTTTGTAAAAATTTATCTTTTTCAAAGAAAGGGCATACATGTACAAAACATTTTTATCGTGTGTGTTTCCTGTGCACTACTTCCTTTGATTTTATAGTATATTATTCCTGTGGCTTGATGAAATGAAAATAGAAAATGGATGCCCATTGGCAGTGAAACTTTTGAGTATTTGAAAGAATTAATTTCTAGTTTTCAATGTTGTATTCTGTAGAGAAATCAATAGTGTATGTCTAAACATCTTATGTGGATTACCTTACAGGCAGTATGGCAGAATTCAGTAGGAATTCCTTTTGTCATGTAAAGAATTCAATTCTCCTTTATCCATGACAACAAACAAAATAGTTTCCTTATTTTCTATAAAGATCAGAAATGAGATCACACACGGGTTGTAATTTTGAGGCGGGTCTCCCATTTCTTTCAGTTGTTCAGCTGAAGAAAAAAAAAATAATTGTTCAGTAACAGTGTGGTAAGAAAGCATTGCTGTAACATCAATAATGCATTATATTTCACTTCAGTAAATGCTTCTCGGAGGGAAAGCTTTTTAGGACCACGAAGTTTAAAACCAAACTAACTTGAGCTTTTGACTGACCTTGCTTTTTAATTTTTTGAATAAAATATTGATTTAATTAAATTGGGTAAGTGAAGAGACTTCATATTTGCCTGTATAAGGCGTGTCTACATGGAAAGGCGTCCGGGTTTCTGTTCCTTTCTATAGCGGGGTTAGTTCCTGTGGGCTGCTATTGTGAGGGACAGAATTAGTATTTATGAATTCAAAAAGTGTTGGAACAAGATTAAGGAAACGAATAGCTAATTTGCACTTTAAATTATTCTTTAGAAAGGGTGGTCATAAATTATGATGTACAAGTAATTGATTGCTGCAAAAGTGCAAGCTGTAGTACAGCAATGGAATATCACAGAAGAAGCATTGAAATTTCATGACCTAATACTGTAAAATGAGAATATTTAGCACACTATTTATTTTAGCGCCTTTAGCGCAAACATACGATTGCGCTAAAATTAAATTGTGCACTAAAACATTTTAATTGGCATCAATTTATAGACCAAGTGGTGTCGTTGCGCTAAAATAAGATTGCGCCAAAAGGTTTTCATTGCTGATTGCGCTAAAATATGTTTGCGCCAAATGTTCTCGTTTTACAGTACATATGTATCTTCTATATCCAAGTAATGTTATTATCAGCACTTTCAACGAAAGTATTGGACTTTAGAAATCATTGAGGTAGGCTCTCATATGGACGTTGTAACAGTTGATCAAGAAGAGACTTTTTTTTTTTACAGGACCATAACTACGGAGCCCCCCGGCCTCCCACTCCTCCCCCCTCACCACCTCAACCCCCACAGCAGATGCTGATGCCACCCCTGGCTGCCCTCATCCCAGACAAAGGCCACATAGAGGTGGAGGAGGATGTGGGCAGTAGTGCAGGGCTCCCCTTCACCCCGCCGGAACTGGTCCCTCCCAAAGAGGGGGAGGACGACAGTGTGACCAGGTGTATCTGTGACTTCATACACGATGACGGCTACATGATCTGCTGTGACAAGTGCAGGTAAGAAAGTAAACATCTGTCGGCTTCCTCAACATAAACCCCCACCCCACCCTCTTGGCCTTTTCATAAAAACAATGGCAGGAACCAACAGCAAATACAGTGTGCATCCCTCTGTTAAGATTTGTGCATTGAAATGCATTTGGCTTTGATACAGGATTTGGCTGTCTTTTTATATTTGATATAGATTTGTCATGTTACAGCTCAGCTACACTTGCCATGTTTTATTCTGTTATTAATTCAGAATTTTTGACATTTGCATTCATTTGAAATGCAATGCCGATTAAAATAACATCTGTGCTTTAAGATTTGTGCATTTTAATTGAAAGCATTTCTATGACCCAATGAGCATTTGCACTATGATGAAGAAATAATATGACAGATATGCTAAAATGTAAAGCAGAGTTTTACTGCTCAAATGTGTTGCTTGAAGGGAAAAGTATTATATTGAACATTTATAAAGATGTTGTGATGTTCTCTTGGACCCATTAGACAAAACAGACCAACAAAGGAGATAAAATGGCTATAAAATTTGGATNTTATATTGAACATTTATAAAGATGTTGTGATATTCTCTTGGACCCATTAGACAAAACAGACCCACAAAGGAGATAAAATGGCTATAAAACTTGGAAGCTAAATTCATCTGGCATATTCCAACCAGACCTATTTTGTGTTGAAATTGCTTACAGCTTTGACATTTCACTTAAGTATGTAACTTTGAAATTATGCCATTCAAATTTGAGGACATGTGCACTAAATCTGGATGAAGTAATGATGCAGAATGATTGTAGCACACAACAGCTAGTTTATCTGCCAGGCCCAAGAGTCAATTCAAGTAAGGAGTTAGGCATGTGTCAATCCCACATTTGAATGTAAAAAAAAATTTGAAACAATTTTCTCAGTTTTCGAGAAGAATTTTTTCTTATTGAAATGGAAACATGTAGCATTCACATTTTATGCATGACTGAAAATTTCCAGTAGAATGTCAATTCCTTGTCAGAAAATGAAATGTATTCTTTATATAAATTTCTACTAAAAAAAAATTCCTCTCAAACTTTATATGATTAATATCTGTTATTAAGAGTTCCTTTTCTGGAAAATTTTGAACATTCTGTTATCTGCATAAAAATTAAAGCGAATGCATTTAGATAAAGCATTTATTGATAATTTTTTTTTTTGATTTTTTTTTTTTACTCTAGGGTTTTTAGGAAAATGAATCTTTATTATTCTTTTTTTGATCACGTATAAAGGAAAAATTGAACCCGTTATAACGTTTTATCAAAGCACATCCAATTTTTCATTGATGAAGTTTTCCGTTCCTATTTTTCCTTTGATCTGCGATCAAAAGAAAAGAAGATAGAATTTATTCTATCATTTAATTATGTTTTTAAAATAATAAAACAACATAGATTCTTTTCATAAAATAGAGTGCTAGGCAGATGAACTCCCAGAACAAAAACAATTTTTTATTAAGAAAATCAACAAATTTTTCATTCATTCAGAAATGTTGTTAAGCCATCAACACTTTACAGGTTATTAAATGATTTTTATGATCGATATTGAATTTGTATTACCCCTCAATTTCCTATCTAACAACTCTGCAGTTTCAGCTGAAGGTTGACAATGTCAAATGAAGTGGCTTAGTCTTTAATAAGTGCTAGCTGTTTTACTTTTGAACTAAGATTAGTATTTACATGGTATGCTGTATTCTTGAGTGAAAAATCAAACATTGAAAAAGAAGAGGACAATTCCTTCCGTCATGGCACATGTGTCATGGTTTAGTATGGTTATTACATACACAGTTGTGGATTTTAGAATCCAGTCATTTGTGATTGACCCAGCATTGCTTAGATTTGTAATGAATTTCTCGATGGAAGCCATTTTGTTCATGACTGCAGGGCT
>CAJDSM010038690.1:1628-18269 GCA_903981925.1 Ostrea lurida
CAAAGCAAACGGGATCACCCGCAGCCAAATCAAGCAGGAAAACGACAGTCCAACAAAGGGCGTGAAACGAATCAGTCAACACATGACTTGAGTTATAATTTGCTAATCGCAAACAAGGTCATTATAGCGCACCGCTAGAATTGCCGAAATGAATGACTGTTAAACGAGATTCGTTTAAACCTGCCCACAGCATTCTTTGTTTGGGTAGCAGGTTGGCCTCGCTTTAAAAAAGTCCCGCACAATACGCAGCAGCCACGCCCTTGCCGCATCGCAACCAACTTGCGGAGACACACACACCATAAGCAGGTGGACTAGTGGTAATTAACATACATAGAAAAGGAAAAGTTGACTAGATTGCAAAGTCAAAGGTCATCACGCTTATCATCAAATGCTAGCTGTCAGATCTGCCTTAGAGTCAATGTTAAACTATAAATATCCAAATGATGAAGCAGATATGTCAGATTCTGTGGTTTCTAAATGTAGGATTCTAAATGTAAACCATTTGTCGTTGATTTTTTTTAATTGTGTCGCGTGTGAATAAGCATTTGTTTAATAATTAATCTAGTGCATAAATAAAACATAACACATTCGATATCTAAACCCAAGTTATATGTGACTGATTTACGTTTTTGAATGAACGAGAACAGTTAAGCAAACAGTGTTAAGTATTTAAATGGCGTGCGTTCTAGCAATGATCAATTTGTAAAAAAAAAAATCAATTATTTCACAGTTTGTTGAAATTCACAAGCAAAAGCCAAGTGAGGTCTCCACATGAGTGAAAAATGTTCAATCGGGACGTAAAACAACATACAATGAATCAATGCTCTTCTTATTTCAGTCAATTATATTCGTTTTAGGTGTCATAATTTCCGTTAAATTTTTGCTCATGTAGATAAAATGGACTATGCAAGGACAAACATGAGACAATCTTTGTAACACAGACATTTCTTGTTGTTTTTACCGTAAAACTAAACCAACGGCGACAATGCAAGCTTGTGCCTGTAAGGAGTTTTGAAAGGATTCCTCACATCCTAAACAATCGCCGAAAAGAAAATGAAATCATAAAGTTATTAGATTTTTTGAAATTTTCAAAATGAAAATCTATTAAAAAATCTTACATATATACCGGCTAGTATAAGTTACATAATGCCATAATGATATAATCATTGTCAATAGTAAGAGTGTACGGCGACGTCGGTGTTATAAATTCGATAATGGAAATTACTTTTCCAAGTACTCGTGGAAATAGGGTGGAGTTTTAACAACAGCAAAAAAAGATAAATGTGCTGACACCTCCTTATTATTGACAGGGTAAATGGGCTATAGAATGACGATATTTTTCATTGGCAACGTCATTATAGTGTGAAGTGCACTGTGGGTTTTAAATATGGGTATTAAATATGTAGATCCCAACGGAAATAAATTACCGGGGAAAGCAATAATTTTAGCCAATAAAAAGCATTATTGCTTAGCAATATATGCATTGGAAATATGACAGTATATACTGACTTTTAAAGCTACAATGTATTACATACTCTTTAAATATGAAAAAAAAAATCATAATAACAAAAATGCTCATATGATATATTTCATAGTTATTTCCCACAATCGATTTAAGCAGCGTGTTGTGACGCTATATGTAGTACATTTCTATCGTCTTTCAAAAGCAAGCAATTGCCAACGATAAAACGAGGGAAAGTACGAGGAATCTTTTCTTGGATTTTAAAAGAGTTTGGGCATTAAACATTTTTTTTATTTCATGCATTTGTTTTTCGATTAACGGTTTCATTTTTCTAAAGCACTTTAATCGTTTAGTTGATGAACAGGCAATCAAGTGATTCATATGTACAATTATTGGAGCGAATTTGTCATGTCTCTACCAGACCGTAGCTTTCTTCTCTATAAAATTTAAATTAGATATGCCCTTTAAATTCCCCTGTTCACCGTGTAGTCGCATATTGCTTATTTCAATCATTTGATAGAATTGAGGTAATTATATAATTAAAAATTATAAAAATTCATCGAATTTCAAAAGATTTAGCGTTGTTAGTTATTCTTATTTTCTCCATACATGTACAATGTGTATGGACTTGGTGGGATTTACGGATATGGTTACAAACAAAACTGGTTCTTATTATTACTTTTTAATGTAGTCAGGCTACAGGTGACAACTGTGATGACTCTTCAGAGATACCTTGAAGTTTAACAGATGAATAGATATACAATATTCAATCAAATAAATCTCATGTGCCTAATGAATGTGTTTTTCAAAAAATAAAATCACGTTATTAAAAAATATTGATGCAATTCTTTTACGGTATATCTACATTTATTCTAATACATGAAGTTGGTGGCGTTTTGGCGAAAAAGGATCGAACTCTTTCATTTAATATATCTTTAAAAGATACGAGGTTTTTTACACAAGTAATGCGTATAAAAATATATACATGTCTGCTATATATTTGGAATGTAAAGGTCCTAGCATTAACTGTTGTTAAAAATGTTTAGGTAAGGTTAGAGCTTTGAGGAGTCAGAAAGAAGCACGATCAGATCAAAGATTATATGCTTGCAAATCCTCGAATCTAGTGTAAGCAAATATGGATTCCATTAATGCCGCATGTTGTCATATTGACTGTTTATGTTATTGAAACAAAATATAAATTGCAAAATTACAATAGTCAATGATTAATTGCAGTTGGTGTTTTTGAATTTGTAGATATTCCATCGTTTGTTTAGAGAAGTATTTTCAAAATATTAATTAAATGTTTCTTAATTTGAAAAGAAATTGTATTGCATCCGCTAGCAAAAGGACGTGTCAATGAAAAACATGCCTTTAAACGAGATATATCAGTATGCAAATAGCGAACTATCATCTGCTTATAAAAAGTAAGATGCAACCACAGATGCATTGGATAAAACGCAATTAATTTGTAACGGATTATAATGATGAAAATAGAATGACACAATTTACAAAGGTAAAATGTACAGTGAGGCGTGATACATGTACACCAGGTTAAACAAATCAGCATATTAAGGTAAAACATTGTCCTTGTTTTTTGTTTGTTTGTTTTTTTTCATTTTCGCCACGTGTGAATAAGCAGTAATTGAACAATTCATATACATATAGTGCATAAATCATGTAAAACACAATATAATTTTACGTGTAAACTTGGTTAGGTGTTTTTAAACCCACGTTCCATCTAACTGATTATCGTTTTGGATAAATGAGTAAAGTTAACCAGACAGTTAATATCTAGTTGACGTTATGCATGTATAGCTATACAAACTACCGATAAGTCAGGAGCAGAATATCAATACAAAAAGGCGAAGTTAAAATTGTGTCTTTTTGGATTATGATTACGTTTGACACAATGTAAACTTCGCCTTTTTGTACGTAATCATAATCCAAAAAACATATACAAATTCGAGTGTAGGGCAACACGTACCTCTGACAATATAATGGAAAATAACAAAGCTGAAATCTTTTTGCTAGCAGTATCGACTGTTGACATTGGGAAACTTACACCTCGTGCTGTACTTTCACCATAAGTAAAGAATCCCCCAATCCACGTTTACTCTGCATATGCAAAAAATCCATTGCAGGGAGAAGAGAGATCAGACAACAGATAGAATCACATTCTTCCATTGTATACACGTATAATTCTACTGAAATAACATTTCCTACGAGGGTTACATAGATTTAGAGAACACTGTTACAGGTAACAAGAAATTACAAAAAATAAACTCTTCCTTCCCTTTATATTATTGTCTACCAAACACAGAAATATTCATTGTGCAATTTTGGATTGTATGTCTAATATTTATAATTTCAGGTTTCGTCCTATTTATTTTGTCTTACATTTAATGTCTAGCCAATCACCTGTAATCTTAGAATTCGTAATGGAGATGACGTATCACCAACTGAATGATCGAATCTCTCTGAATATTCGGAATTGTCAATAGTTGGAATGAACGGCGACTTCAGCGTTACAAACCCGGAAATAAAAATGCTTTCAAGGGATGTAGAATAGGTAAGTTTAACAAACACCAATGCCTATAATGAGTATGCAAATGAAGATGTACTAGTTAACGTCCCATTTTTCTTAAGGTAGGGGCGAGGGCTATACCGTAATGTACATTTTATTGCAAGGCATATAGCATGATGTGCGTCAAGGAACAACTATGCAAATTACAGCACTTCTATTGCCGAAGCATTAACTTAGTTGCGAAAAGCACTGCGCATTTTCATTATTTTTATGAATACAATAAACCCTATGGGATCCGGGTTGAAATAGTTCCTTAGCATCTCCTTGTGTGTCTTAAGAGGCGACTGAATGGGACGGTCATTTTAATAACGCAAAACTCAAGGTCCTGTGTCGCAGCAGGTGTGAAACGATAAAGATCCCTCCCTGCTCAAAGGTCCTGAGTGCCAAGCATAGGCCTAAATTTTGCAGCCCTTCAGCCGCATTGGTAACTTCTCCATATGAATGAAATATTCTCGGTGGGACGTAAACTATAGATAATCAATCAATTAATTAATATAATGCATTGGGAATTTTGCATCATATTAATTCTATTGCTAGTATATTGTACATATTCTTGAAAAAATATATTGTATAGCAATCAACATCTACATGTCCGCTCATACAATTGATGTAAGCTTTGTATTGTGACTAGGGATGTCAAAATAGGAAAATTTCTTAGTCGATTATTCGATGCCTTTAGTCGAAGAACATTTGATTATTCGAAAGGTTTTTATTTTACAACTGTCACGGTGATGTTCCGTCATACAATATATAACCCGGTACAACTTACGTGCTGATTTTAAGTGTATTTACCAACAATTACATACACACCAAAAAAAAAAAACATTTAACTCCAATGAACCTGTTATGTAAAGGCACCATATGGTATAAGCATGAGAAAACCATGAGTGCGTATAACTATCTAATTTTAATTAGATTGTGTTTATAACAATTAACCGGAGCTGTATCTCGTACGTGTAAATTACCGCCGATTGCTGCTCAATTATCTGTAGATATCCCAATGACAACGGCTTAGTACAATTAATTAAGAAACATGCTCAACACGCCGCTTCAACGAACATGTGAAAGTATGGCATAATTGAATACCCCACCCATGCATTAGAACACATAGTTAATCATTTTTCGCTCTGCTGGTGAAACCCTTTGTACGAAGTCTTTATTTAAAATATGTTTTCTTTTCCGCTATTGTCTGCAGGTTGGTTGTGTAGTTTTGATACAAGAAACCGATAGACGAAACAAAATTGCTTTGATGGAACTGAATAAGCGGGAAATGAATATTGTTTGACAATTTTAAATAGACGGGCCACCAAAATGGATAAATTGGCAGTATGCTAAAAAAATTATTGACCATACAACTAATTTTTTTAGTCGAACGTCGGTGCCATCGAAGACTATTCGAATTGTCGAATATTCGTTGACATCCCTAATTGTGACACAACATTTACTGCGATATTTCTTTCTTTGAAAAGCAAGAAATTACCAATATTGGACTAGCAAAGGTTTGAGAAAACTTCGCTGGGTTTGAAAGCAACAGGGTGCTCTCCATTAATTTGTCTATATTATGTGCTTGTTTTTCAAAGTGCCACAGTGAGATGTAATCTTTCTAAGAGGACGTTAATTTAAAAAAATGGACAAACTTGAAGTAGATGTTGAGGCCACTGGACTCAAGATATATGTCGCAAATACAGAAGAGGATTTTAATTAACACTTTTTAGCGGCTGAATATCGAATCCTGTGACTCACATATGCGAGCGCTGGGGCAAATTCGTCATGCTGCTTCGTAACGGGTACTTTATCCGCCATGCTGCTTAATTTAGATCTAGCATAATCCGATTCATTGTGTAGTATTTGAATTATTTGAGAAAATTTAAATGGCTGAAATGTAAATTTCTTTTGGTACATATCATTTACATAATATGTTGCCATCGTCTAAAGGTCAAACTACGAAGGTGTAATTTAAAGTCAGCCCTGTCGTCTAACATTTAAGTGTGCAATGATATATCATCATTGCTAACGAGACAAAGGGTGCCAAACAGAATAAAAGTAGAATCAGTTCATATGTTAAAGAAAAGAGATACTCCATACCCTAAAGGAATATTTATTCAAACATATTTGATGGATCTGGATGAAGACAGACGACTGCAAACAGTGAACAGTTTCGCACTGTTATACATTTGAAAGCTGACTACATGTACTTTCGTATATATTTGCAGGTGATGTAAAATTGTACTTACTTTTTTTTATAAATACACATACGATTAAAAATAAGTTAGTGGAAAACTATGAAAAACATAGCATAATTTACTATCAAATAATACATTATATGAATATGACAATACCGTAAGCTGTGGATAGTCGTAAAGCCAATATAACTAGACCTTTTTGTCACGAAAACAAAAAGAGAGGGCTTTTCGACACTACAATGTGCATCTTCTGAAAGGAATTTGGGTGGTTCCATTTTTTTTTTAATTACGTGCCATTTTGAAACTTTTTGGAGTCCAAAAATCTCCTAAGGAGATGAAGAATGTTTATCCATGGACAATTGTTATTCAAATGTAACTGGAACTTGAATACCAAATTCAAAAATTCATTAAAAAAGAATAATAAAGATATGGTCTGACATTAGCAAACTAAACGTTTTTAATGTTAGAAAAGGAATACAATAAAAATAATTTTCGGGTTCATATTTGTATTTTTTGTAAAATATGACACTCCTTCATTTTCAGGGATTTGTATCTGAAAACTATAGCAGAAAGAAGTAGATCACCGCTGACTTTTTGTTCGTTAGACATGCTGAATATAATTGCAAAGTTTCGTCAATTCCGACGGCATTTGTGAAAGATTTAGCTCTTTTCCGTAAATTCAATTTTCTAGAATGACTATCAAATTTAGAACCGGAAGTAAAAAACCGGAAGTGTGACAATATATGATAATATGGTTAGGACAATTAATTCATTTATTAAAAAATAAGAGAGATAACTCTTACAAACTTTAAGAGAAAAAATATTTAGTTTCTAAATTTCAAGCTTCCAGAAGTCCCTTAAGGGGTCAAAACATTGCCCTAACGGCTGCATATTTTTAAATATGCGGCCCTTGATAAAGATCATAATCATTAAACAGTTTGCAAAATCCGATAAAAAATAAAAAAGTTACAGCCGAGACAGATTATTTCAAATTCTAGCCCCTACAGATCCCTAATTTCTTGTGGGATTTATTTCAAAATCCTTTCCGCTGTGGACCTTAGTGAGGATTAAACGACAGGTAAAATTTGAAAGACCTCGGTTGAGAACTTCTTTGCGTAGCGTCGGACAACGTTTTTGGATTAACATTGAACTCCCTAGAAAATTCAAAACCCTCATAAAACCGGAAGTACTGAATATTTTTTATTGAAACGCTGTACATACATATCAAATATCGATATAACAATACACAAGGCTCAAATAATTTTTCAAATCAAATGAAAGAGTTTTGATATAACCACCCCCTTTTGGAAACTTCGAATCTCAATATCTCGAAAACGTAAGAAGTACAAGTTTACGTTCGTATGCAACATGTAGAGCATATGCTAAATAATCTATCTTCAAAGTTTTGTAATTTTCAAAAAAATATTTTGAAGAGATAGAAGCCATAAAGAAAAAAGTATTTTTACTGCTAGAAACCGGAAGTTGTAGAACCGGAAGTCCAAACCCTTACATTCCATCTGCCAGAAGAGTTTCTTTAAGATGAATATCAAAGTGTTTATGTACTTCTTACAGATTCCCAGAATCGTTGACCGTAATGTGTTCAGAAAAAGAATAATAATAAATAAAAAAAAAAAAAAAAGACGAAAGCAATAGGTCTTTTCGACCGAAGTCGAAAAGCCCTAATAAACACGTCTGTAACATCATGACAATACATTGGATATATACTAGGAAGAAGACCTGATCTGAAGTCATGCTACATCAGTACCCGACAGCATTGATTCATGTCGATAAATAAAAGTGGATTTAAATGCTTACCTTGCATGCATCACTGATTAGAAATTATTTTTCAAAATGTGTCGCATACGGTACACCAGAATTAGAAATGGTGCCTGTTTCATTTTGTTATCTTCTTGTCTTTCATGTTCATCCTCTCTCTCTCTCTTTCTCTCTCCTCTCTCTCTCTCTCTCTCTCTCCTCTCTCTCTCTCTCGTCTCTCTCTCTCTCTCTCTCTCTCTCTCTTGTTTGGAGAAGACTGATTTGATTTCTTTCTTTCTTTTCATGTGGAGAATACAGTCGCGAACAAGGCCCTTTTTTATCTATCTTGCGCTACTTTGGTTGCTTCTTCCTATGATTTAAACTCAATCTCATTTTGTTCTCTTTCCTTAGTTCTTAACCACGTCTATTTTGGTTTTGTTTTACTTTTTGTGTTAAAAAGTCCAAGTAACGTACATTCTTGCAAATCTGTTCTTGCCCATCTTTACAAAATGCTCCAACCTTGCCCACCTTTTTTTCATTATAATGACACGTATTGTTTTCATTCGTGTTGTTTCCCAGATTATCTCGTTTCGAACATTGTGTAACCTGTGGATTTTTAGTATTTGTCTTAAGCACTTGACAATGTGTAAAAATGAGTTGAATGCGTTTTTTTCTACTTGTGTTCATCTTACGTGTTTCACTCCAATAGACCACAACTGATGCTACGTTGTATTTGAGGAGTATAGTTTTTGTTTTTCTGCTGAGTTGGATGAAGAAAATAGATCTGGTTAGACTTAGTCTTATCCGGATGTGTTCATCTTCTACTTCTTTAATGCTTTAACATTCCGTATTAGAAGTACATGTACACATAACTAGTCACGTTTTCCATCTCCTTGTATCTTGCTTTTATACCTTGGTTGTTGTTTTGGTTTTCATCCTCATAACTTCTGTCTTTGTGACATACATCTTGAGTCCAGTAGACTCAACATATATTACAAGTTTGTCCATTTTTTTATTTTTAAGCGACCCTGTTGCTAGTGAGAAGTGATTTGTCGTCTGCATAGTCCAGGTCCTCAAGTTTGGAGGTCAAATTCCATCTTATCCCTTTGTTCTTATCTTCTCTCTTTCATCTCTTAATCCATTCTTTTGTTAAGAGAAATAATAAGCCAGCCATATTGCAAGTTTGCCTTAATCCATGTTTTATTCCAAATCATTTGTTTGTTTCATTCCCGGTCAAGATTGCGCACTGGCTGTTCTTATACATGCTTTTCCACTAATTGTATACTCTTTTCAGATATTTCATAGTGTTTTGTGACCTTCTGTAACGTTTTCTTTCATCTCCATAATATTTTTCTATCTACGTTATCGAATGCCTTTTACCAATCTACGAATCAGATGTATCAGCTGGAATTCCATTATATTGCTTGTTCGATAATATTTCCGAGATTAAATACATGTCATGGCGTTCCTCTGTCAGCTTCAAATCCAGCTTGTGCATCCGGAATATATTTATCAACTTCCTTCGCAATTTATTGGATGATCATCTTCCAAAGAGAGTGTTTGTCGTTTGCACGATGGTTATTCGATATTGAGTTTGCAAAATGAAGTATTTGTATTACAAAAATGGCACAACTTCATAATATTTCATTCGTTGTTGTGTATCTTTTACTTTCTCCACACATGTATGGAAAGTTGGTGTGCATGTCTCAACTTATTCGATACGCAAGAGCTTGTTCTGCGTATGATCAGTTTTCGAATCAAGACAAGGTACTTACAGACCAGTTGTTGTTGCAGGGGTTTCACCAGTCACGTTTGAAGGCAGCATTTCGTAAATTCTTTAGTTTACCAATATGACCTACATATGTACTATGAGTCAAATGCTGCCTTATGCATTTCCAAACCATTGTTCAGCCGTTTTTCACACACTGATTTGACTACGGATTGTTCCGTTTACATGATCAAGATTATGTACTCACGGCGGGTGTGACCGGTCAACAGGGGGTGCTAACTCTCCCTAGGCACCTGATCCCACCTATGGTTTGTCCAGGGGTCCGTGTTTGCCCGACTCTTGTTTTTGTATCATATTTAGGACTTACTTGATTGATCACTGTTTTTTATATTTGCCTTTACATGATAGACGTGATGAATTTGACTTTGCAATTGTCAACCTTTTTTTTCTATGTAGTAATGAACCACTATCATCTGCTTATCGTGTGTATGTCTCTTGGTTGACTCGATACTCAAGAGCATACCATGCGTAAGAGGAGTTTTTAAAACGACGTCATCTACTAACGAAAAAGTTGATGTTGCAGGAGGGTTATACACGAATCTCGTTTAAAGTCACCATTTCACAAATTCTACGGTCGCTATAATGACCTTGTTTGCGATTGCAAATGATCACTAAGTGGTATGTTGACTGATTTGTTTCATACTCTTTGTTAGATGTCATTTGCGTACTCGAGTTGACAACTGGTAACCCCGTTAACTTTGTTTTGACTAACAGCACACGGCGGGTGTGGTCGTTCAGCAGAGGATGTATATGTGGGGGGGGGGGGGGTGTTGGATTAAGATGACGTTACACATGTTTATTTCGCTAATTTCTATACAATTACAGAAAGCTCGATCAGATAATAGCAAATAATAAATTGTCCATTGTATACAATACAACTTTTCCTTTCTATGTAGTAATATACCATATCACCTGCTTATGGTGTGTATATTCTCGCAGTTGATTCGATAACGCAAGAGTATGCTAGCGAGGCCAACTACTAAACAAAAAAGATTGAAGTTGCAGGGTTATAACGAATCTCGTTTAAAGTCATAATTTCGGCAGATTCTACGGTCGCTATAATGACCTTGTTTGCGATTTACAAAGTATCACTAAGTCATATGTTAACTGATTTGTTCATACGCATTTGTTAGATCAATCCTGTCATTTTTCTTAAAAGATTTGACTACGGGTAATCCCGTTTACTTTATTTCGACTACGGGCTCACGGCGGGTGACACGGTCAGCAGAGGATGCTTACTCCTCCATGGCACCTGAATCCTACCTTCGCTTTTCGGAGGTCCCTGTTGCCCAACACTCGTTTTTGTATATTTTTTTTGGATTTATAATTACGTTTAACAACAGATTGTTACCTTCGCCTATTTGTATTATACATGTAGTTCTTCTGAATCAACAAGGTTACATATATTTAGAGAAAACTGATGACAAGAGATGAAAATTAAATTATTTATCTTTATATTACTGCCTACCAGACACATACAGATATATCGTGCGCATTTTTGATTTTAAATGTCTAGTATATAATTTCAGATTTCCTCCTATTATGTTGTCTTACATTTTATGTCTAACCAATCACATGGACTTTTAGAATTCGTAATGGAGATGATGTTATATCACCAACTGCATGATCGAGTCTCTCTGAATATTTGGCATTGTCAATAGTTGAACTGAACGGCGACTTCAGCGTTACAAACCCGGAAAAAATGCGCTCAAGGCATGTATAATTGGTAAGTTTAACAAACATTAATGCCTATACTATGTATGCAAATAAAGATTTATTCGTTAACGTCCCATTTTTCTTAAGGCAGGAACGAGTGGCTATACCATAATGTACATTTCATTGTAAGCCATATAGTGTGACGTGCGTCAAGGAACAAATATGTACATTACAACACTGTTTTTGCGGAAGCCTTAACTTTCGAGGGTTGTCTGTAATGTTCTTGGACAACCTTGATAAAAATGGTATCTTTATAATGAGTGACTACTTATCAATAAAATTAAATGTTTAGTATGATTTCTAATTGAATCTTAGCAGCCGGACTCACGTTTCTCCAGGAAATGGGGATACATTACGCAATGTTCAGCACGTCCTGACAATTGTAAGGTTAATGAAAATGACGAAAATCAACTAAACCATGGCCAACCTATCTCCTGCTGTAACAAATCAATTTTTAAAACAGCAAGTATCGTTTATGTATCACGTTGCACCTGTTAATCAATATTTATTCAAACCAATTAAAAAACTGAAAATCGAAATCCACCACTCAAGTGGTCTGCGCATTCCCCTGCATTAAACCCCATAGAAAACAGTTGGCTGACAATGAAAAGAAGCCTTCGAAGTCCTTTTCTATTTTGTTTTCTATTTAATAAATACCACCTTCTCCGTAAGAAGGCTTACATAGGCTTGCTTGCTGCTCTAGCTGAACGCCTAATCCTGTATTATTATGTTTGTTAAATAGATGGAGATAGAGATATACTGTTTAAATTGGAAATAAATAACCCACGGCATCACATTTGATGACCTGCGAAATAGGACATGGCAGCTACATTGCCCTGCCCTTGAAGCCATCGTTGAATCATGTTCCAGGGTCTGCTCGCTCCAACCCTCATTAAGGTTGCTAACATTATCACATTGGTGCACAGTCTGAACAGATCGGATATTATGGCTGGACTTGAGATTGATGGATTTATTACCGAGTAATAGTCAAACTGTCGTGTCTCTGCCTTGTAACTAGGCCGAGAAGATTAAATCTCCATTAAAGTACTCGTACTTTGTTTTGTCGGGTGGGCGCACGGTATGGGAGCTGTGGTGACCATGCTGTGCCTCGTGTGTAATTTATCGCGTGGCGCTCTGCAAGTTACTGAAGTCATCAAACGCGGCTAATGCTAATTTTCGGATGCTATAAGTATTATGTTGTATGTAGTAAAGTATGTATACTCTATTGCATGTGAGGTTCTTATAGTGCTATGTCTATGGTCGTGCTTGGGTCTGGTGGAGTGTATATAGAGCTGTGTTTTGTGTATGCGTATTAATGTAGTTGCGTGGTTGTCGATCAGATAGTGTTCTATGTGATTTACATCTGTCAATACTCGCTGCTTCGAGGTGATTTGTTGTTATTTGTTTGTCATAGTTATATATGGTAGTCGTGGTATGTCTGTGGCCTATGGTTTATGGTACTTTCTGTGTCTTTCCCTGGGTTTTGTTATGCTTATTGTCCTCTCTGCTCTACATTGGTGCTCACTTGCTTTCAATCACTCGGTCCGGCGCCTCAATTCATCTTGTTACCGCCCTCGCGCCGCGCGCGCTCTTCAGCACCCACAGCAGTGTGTTGTGTGTGTTGGGATGGTTAGTGGGCGCGCTGCACAGGGAAGTGAGCAACGCTCGCCTCTCCCTTTCTGTGTACGGCCGTGTGCCCGTGTTCGCACACGCCCTTCTGTTGGTAGCCACGGGAACTCGTCAAATATGGCGTCAACAACAGCGTCAAAGTTAAAACAAACACGATTTTCAGAATGCGAGTAGACCAGATCGAGTCACGGGCGCTCCCAGATTTTTAGTGCACCAGGGAAGGCATTTCGCCCGACCGCAATTATGCTTTCGTGTCAGTGATGTTCAAAGCGAAATGCTCCTGGCGACATGTCCGCCGCAAAAACATGAAAGTAAAATTTATAAAGTGATCAACCCCAGATATACCGAATTAATTAAATAAAAATCTGCTCAGAGAACAAATTAAATGCGCCATCTGCCTACAAAAAACAAGTATAGCGGAAGTCCAGCATGGCGAGGTGTTTTGCCCATCGGCAGCCGCCTTGTGGACCCGCCACATGCTGGAGCAACGACGATATTATCAAACGAACTGGACATAACAACAAAACTGAAGCTAAATTGTGGCCTCTTCACGCGTTTAAGGACGACTACTGTGTGGCGTCGCTTTATACGATCACGCCACGCAGTAGAATGAACGCATAATGTTGCTCTTTGAGCTAGAGAGTCTTGAAGAACACGGATACATTAAATGGCTACGCTTTAATATGATCACGATGCACGTGGAAACTGTATTCCTTGCGACACCAGCGGTAACACAGAGCGTAGATTTAGTTGTAAATAGACCAGAGACTATAGACTTCAATTATTTCATCTAAACCCAGCCGCATGTATTGTGTATCTGCCATCGGCCAACAGCTGCCGACCACCCCAATGTTACCTTCAAAGGCGTTGTATCCAAGGGTGAAATAATTCGTCGCTCTCATGTAGACACCCTGCGATTATCGACGCTACCTGCAGACAACAGAGAACAACTCTATATCAACTGTCTTGAAAAAAACCCCCCCCCATGCTCTCACGAGGACCGATCTCTCGGCGTCTCGTGAGATTAACACAATTATTCAGAAAGAAAACACAATTAACGAAAGATGATGCTAACATTTAGCCGAAAGATAAAGTAAAAGCTTAACAATGACCGTGGTTTCACGTAGATAGCAGCTGCTTTAGAATTTTGCCCTGCCAAAAGCTTGGCGCGAATAGCTGACGATACAGTAAATGCTAAAACGGTCTGTAGGCGACTTAAACTATTAGCTTTATCTGATATAACACTTTAGGAAGCCTAGCTCTCCTCTTCTCGCGCGAGTGCGGAAAGTGTAAGAACTATGATACCTTGCGATTCATGTCGGGCGCTAATGAATGCACAGAGGGGCGCACATATGTAAGAGTCTTGTACCAGCTGCTGGGGGAGGTGTGTGGAACGATGATAATCCAGGTCCGGCGCAGATAGCCCCAGGGCGCTACATCAAATGCATTTTTCTGCTATGTAAAGCGACTTCGTCATACGGGAAGAAATCTTCTAATGAAACATGATGTAGTTGAAACACATTCTTCTTATACAAAGGTGTCTAGGAGGGTGAATACATGGCCAGGCGAATACAAATCCAAAATGAATTGTCCTAGAAACCATAATAACAAGCTGCGAGCAAGACTACGAGTAGCCACCACGCGATGCAGTCTGTGTTGTCTTCTCGATCTAGGGCTTTAGAGCTGGAAGTTTTGCGTGGATGGCAAACCCCTCATCGCCTTGCGTTGCTTGTACCATACCTTACGCGACTCCCATCGCCACCCACATGCAGTCCTAAATTAGACACAACTAGCGTTACCCCCGTAGGCCCCGCGAGTGACGTCGGTGTCCCAGCCTGCGGTTGCCCGCCCCGCTGCTACCCGCCATGCGCAGAACTCTGCCTTCTAAGCTACGCTCTCTTCTTAAGTGGCTTGGCAGAACGTCGCGCCTACTTTCCACTCACGCTCTTTGCTCGCCGACCATTCCCTCGTCTACCGCTACATTCGACCTCTTGCGCCTAGCACTACATGTTGTGTTCGGATTTCCCACTCGATCTTACGTCTTACCCACGGATCGCCCTAACTTCGCCCCGCGTTGATTTATTGAGCAATGATAAAGGATGGCCGACAAAAAAAACACAAAGAAATAACAATTGCTATGTAAACGTTTGAATCATAGTCCCAAAAACATATATACAAGATCGACCGTGCAGGGCAACACGGACCTCCGATGAAAAAGCGAAGGTAGCGATCAGGTTCGAAAGAGAAGTAAGCATCCTCTCCTGACCTGCGTTCACATCGCGTTTGAGCCAATTGAGTTGAACCTCAAAGTAAGCGGGGATACCGCTCGTCAAATGTAGTGAAAATAATTACTGGGTCTAACAAAAAGGCGTGACGTGAAACAGATCAGTCAGTGACATCATGAACTAGTGCACAATATATAATCGCGAAACAAAGCCGTCAATATGACTTTACGAATAGTTCATCATTAACTCTGCAACATAACTTTTGGTTAGTAGATGTTGTTTAATTGTTTATGCTGTGTGTGCTATCGAATCAACTGATGGAGACATTACACACATAAAGCAGGCTGATAGTGTAGTATATTATTGTCAATATACATCAGAACTGGAACGTTGACGATTGCCCAAAAATCAAAGTCATCACGTTTATCATATAAAATGGCCTACAGCTATCAAACGCGTAATCAGTCCAAATAACATTTGCAAGATCGAGTGCTAAGGGCAGACACGCGACCTTCGACGAAGCGCAAGCGCTAGGACACGCGGCTTTGCAAGGCAAGTATTAAGTTCCTCGCTATTAACCTGCCAGTTGCTCGTCTGCCCATCAAGCAATTCCCACACCTATTACCAGCTATATCAAATTTCAGAACTGATGACAGCCGGATATCGTCTAGATTTTTTGTGTGTCTATATTATTTTCGCAGTTTGTCAGGACTATATCAAGGACGGGACCATAATCATTGTAAGAAATTATGATAGTTAACTTGCATAAGACATCGCCTCTATACATACCATATATGTAATGTTGACTTTCTTTGTTTTTATCCCGTAACAGCCTTTTTGATCAAAACGTGTTGCCTTCGCTATGCAATATAAAATTAAAGTCTGTCAGATGAGGCGGGGGGCACAATTAGGTCTCCGATAGGAAATACCAACGGGTTGCGACCAGACATGTGTCGTCTAAAGACTCCGACTACATCATCATCTCTAAGAAAAGCCCAAAGCGATGCTCCTGTAACTATCTACTGTGTCAGAGCGTACTTGTGCGGACAATTCAGAGCTGGGTTTTCACTGGACAAAATATGTTATCTGTTTCAAACGCGAGAACTTGTAATTTCGGGTTGCCATTTTGTTCGAAAAGCAATGGATGAATTAGTCTGAAAAAAAGCTAGATTTTGATTTTACGCGTGCAGGAAGTGTTGTATAAAAGTGTGAAAAAAGTCATACGTTCTTGATGGATCAAATTTGAAAAATCTCAGTGACTTAAAGCTTTTCTAAAGCCTCTTTTGAGTTTTTTGAAT
>CAJDSM010038691.1:0-10231 GCA_903981925.1 Ostrea lurida
TGATCACTGTTCGTTATCCTTGCCTTTATGTATATGAAATAAAGCTATGTTAGGACGTTTTCACAATTTCTTGACATTCTTGACATTTCCGTCAATTTGCATTGTAATTTCGTTTACCTGATAAAATGTATGGCGTCACGGCGGGTTTACCGGTCACCAGGGGATTCTTATCCTCCCTAGGCAATGATCCAACTCTGGTGGTAACTCCCAGAGGATACTCCGTGTGTCGTCTGACAACTTCTTGTTTGGAGTATATTTCTCAACTTTGGGAGCGCTACGAGATTAACTGTTGTTAATTTTGACCTTGCTTCGACTCTATAAATTAGTTGATAGTAATATTCACCGTGGGAATCTCTAAGTGGGACAAGTTTTTTCTTGAAAAGGTATGCGTTTTAAATAGTCTTTAAAATAAACTAAAGGGAAGTGTTAATCTACTTCTTGTTCTTACTTTGACTTCTAAATAGCTTGACAATGTGATACGCAATCAAGCAGTTGAAATTGTCGGAATATCACAAAAAGGTCTGAGTAATAGAGAGACATTGCAAAATATTTTGTTTTCATTCATTAAATAAAGACCTCATTTACCGGTACTACATATCAACGTCATGTTTCTGTAATTATGTACCCATTTTATGACGTGGAATGACAAAATAAAATGAAAAGGCAAAGATAACGAATAGTGGTCAATCACGTAAGTCTAAAACAATAAGGAAGAAAACGTTGGGTACATGGTACCTTCAAAATTCTGCTTTTATATTACACAAAATGTACAGCAGCAACCCCAGGATGCACTAGATCAGGTGCCTAAAAAGATTTAGATCAGGTGCCTGAAAAGGGCATGCATTCCCTGTCGAATGGCTATATGCCGTGAGCTCATAGTCTTCATCAGGTAAACTGAGTAATTTGTATTCAAGAGTGGTCTAATATTAAGTCTGCATACACGTACAGACGGGCATTGCTTATGAGCAGGTTGAGATGGGCAAACGAAATCGTGTATAATAGAATATATTTTTAACTTTCAGATGACTGTGTGTTTTCTTCGTTACATTGTAGGATGATTAGGGAACAGTTATTAATGATATTTGCAGCGTTACACACGATTCAATTAAATGTGTCCATAGCATTAATAGTCTTGTCAGTCTTCAATAATTTTGGCTATTGTTTTGAGAGGTGACAGGTTTTTTTGTCTGAAGTGGATAAAAGCTATTAAGTAAAAATCTATAAAGAGATTCATTTGTAGAGGGAAACATGAAGAAGCCAGAAGTAGTAAATGATTTACATAGACTACATGAAAACTTTGTACTTTGTTACACCGCAGTTGTGACCGGTTGGCAGAGGATGCTCACTCCTCCATGGCACCTGATCCTGTCTTTTCCTTTGTAAATATGCTTTTTAGGTTTAATATTACGTTTAACACATTGTTAACTTCGCCACTTTTTATGGTAAAAGTTAGACGGTGCCTAGTCAGAGATATGTTGTCATCATCCATTGTCATGCCGGAGCAACAGTATTTTCCCTGTAAGTTCCGTGCAGAGTTTGTATTAATTGATTATACGTTCTTTTACGTCCCTCTTGAGAATATTTCACTCATATCGAGACGTCACCATTGCCGGTGAAGGGCTGCAAATTTAGGTTTTTGCTCGGCGCTCATGATCTTTTAGCAGGGAGTGATCTTTATTGTGCTACACCTCCTGATCAAGGGACCTCGTTTTTTTCCGGTGTCATCTGAAAGACTGTCCATTTAGTCGCCTCTTACCACAATCAGGGGTACTGAGGACCTATTCTAACCCGGGTCCCCACGGAGTGAAGATAGAAAATAAAGGAGACTCTGGATGTGGCATCATTGTTACACAGCTGTTATTACGACAATTACACAAGCACTGACAAAACAGCAATCGTAACTACTCGGCTATTCCCGTAACCGTTTACGGAAAATGACGAGCGTCATCCGATTGACACAGACAGGTGACTTGTTCAAACCATGGTTTTTGCACTGACACTATCTTCTTACCCGTTACATACTTATATATCATCTATCTCGGGTATCTACATGGGTATTCTGTACATACACACGTTGTTGGGATCAACAAATGTGAAATTTGATAAGACTGGCCATCTACCTATTCCGGTGTGAACGATACGGTTATCGGACGCTTGTGTACAGGTAAGATCTGCGTGATTGTTGTTGTGTAACGTTGCTCGATGTCTATTAATCCATATACTCCTACAATATCCCTTTTAAATAGTGCACGGATTATTTCTATCACATAATATATGGACAAAGAAAACATAGTGGTTAATTGTTAGCAATATCTATATCTCTTCAACTGAATGTTTACGTTACCACGGAGGTATATGGACAATGGAAAATGTACAAATGGACAAATAATAACTAGTGTTCGTATTGTTGCAATATAAAAAATTATTTAGTGTGAGTAAGTGCTCTCGAACATATACTATACAAAAGAAATCAATATGCTTGTTACTACGGAACAATATAGAAAGGGAATCATCCAAATATTCAAGCTCTCATTTGCTATGGAATTTTTATAAACATGCTGGACAATTGGCTCCCATACACTCTGTGTAATTGTACAAAACTTGGACTTTTAACAGTATAAAAAGTCGTTTTTTTATTTCATAATGTAACACGAATGGTAAAATTTTAAATAAAATTACTTACATATAACGTTATTTCAGAAAAATGCTAAAATGTTTCATAGTTCACTTGACTGTGAATTATATTTACCGATCACCACGTAAAATTGTTTAAAAGAAAATATCTCCAATTTTAAAATTGTTGGTGTGTGTGCCCTATCAAATCGGTATGTATGCTTAATATGTGTAAATATGAAGCGTGGATATCAAATTTATATGTAACGACCTTAAAAGTGTTTCTCAGCTAATCATCGTTATTAAAAAGAATAAAATTCCTATCTAGGGGATTTTATAACGGCTGTCCTTTTGTGTTTAATTTACGAGACAGTTTAGAAGTGAATTTTGACTAAAATGACCGTTATCCTATGACAGACTACGTGCAATCAAACAAATAAGGTTAAGGCTACGAACAAAGATGATTAATAATTATACTTACGCTTGCTGGAGAACCAAGCTAATGTCCCTATCACGCTTTACGCAAATTACGTCCCTTTGACCGCCATCTTGCGAACAAAATGTCGCATTTCATACGTTGGCATTTGTAATTTTCGTATCTGTAACTTTGACATTTGACATTTTTATATCAATTGCAGCAAACTACAATAATGGCCCAAGGTGGGACAACCTATAAATTTGTATGAAATCTTGATAATTCAATATCAATCATAGTTTAAAGTCTTACATGTAATATTATTTACTTCCTTTGGCTGAACTCGCAAAGGGACGTAACTCGCGGTAAGTGTTGATTCTATACGCTTCCTACCAACTCTAGATCAATTGTGTTAGAATTATGTGATTCACATGAAAAATTGGTTCTGTATTCCCCAAGCTCTGGATTTTTACGGCTTTTAAAACTGAAAACTTTTGTCTTGAACAGGAAGACGTGAGATGAGGAGTTTTGCATAAGTTTAATTGTGGCTGAGTTGCGAGGTCGCATATTTGCAATCTTTTACACACATATAGTTACTTTTTTTTCTGTATATCAAGGTGTGTATGTGCATAAGATTGAAAAGTGTCGCTTATACGTTTTCTGTAGACCCCGAACATTTATGGTATGAGGGGAATTGTCTCAAGAGAAGGGCAGTTGTCTTGACAGGACGAATGTCTATTGGGCGGTTATGTTCGGGCGAGTGTCTTGGGGCGAGTTGTCCTGATATAATTATCATATCGTAGGAAAATTGTAATTTTCACATTGCAAATCTATTGAGTTTTTCATAATGTAATATTGCATATGTACTAATATGCAAAAACGAGATGGCAACAGTTCCATTGATCAATTGAAATAGGAACATATAATTATAAAACCGTTTTTTCTGTCCTTCGTAAATGTTGGATTTTTTATTTGACCAATATTCAATTAAAACAACGAGATGTGTAGTTCTATTTAGAGCATTACCAATGAATAAAAATAAAAAATAAAAAACCTCCGTAATTTTATATCATGTATATTTCAAAAACAACCTTTTTAATTTTTACTTTTTCCATCAGCTAATCGTGGAGACTAGACAAAGTACTGGTTCTTCCAACAACAATTTTGTCTTAGCAGACTGGATTGTATTTGGTGTAAGCCTTTTCCTTTCGGAGTATCGGAATTTACCATGCGATTTCTGGTGGAAAGCAAAAGACCACAAAGGAGTTTCTCATGGGAAATCGACAACTGCGACACTTCCTGTGTTATCTATCTTGGTTTCCCTTTTGTCCGCCATTTTGATTCTAGGCGCACCTGCAGAAATGTATACAAAAGGCACTCAATATTACTCTTACGGTTTTCGGGCAGATGGCAGCTGTTGTACTGGAAACCATACTCTTTTTTTCCGTTTTTTATCCTCTTAAACTTACTAGCATGTTTGAGGTATGTTTTTATTTTATAGTGAATACAAGTATTTATCTTTTGTACAAAAGTCACAACATGTTCAGTTAATGCGTAATGGCAAGAGCATATGACAACAAAAAATAACAATCAAATATCCAACATGACGGTAATTGTTACTTGAACAATTTAGCGAACATACAGGAAAAAGCTGGTACAGTAAGCATAGCATATCGTCATTCCCCACGTCAAAAATTAAAGTATATTATCTTATTTTTAATTGTCAAGGAAAACTTGTTCAATACTCCTGGTATGGTAATGGCTTTTGTTTCGGAAATTTTGCGTGTGTCTGTTGGAAGAGAGAGTCCAAAACCGGAGCAATAATCCGGATGTTCATAAAATTTACTGTTTTGTTGCGTTTTATTAAAAATTCTCTATGCCACAACACGTATGTACATATGTATACCAAAACTTTCATGAATATATTTATCTTTCAGTGTAAGTCAAAACAACAGTTGAAAACTTTAATACAAAGGGTGTGTCTAAGTTCATTTTAAACATTTTTTTACGTCAAAATTATGTTAACAATAGTAAATTTTATGAGCATCCGGATTATTGCTCCGAGTTTTGGACTTTTATTTTGCAAGACGCACGTGCATTTTTTCCGTAACAAATTTCATTTGCATATTCAGAGGTTTTTAACGAATTTATTTGATCAAAACAATATAAGATAACATAACTTTATTTTTGACATGTGACAAGCCGATGTGTTTTGCTTACCGTACCCAGCCTTTTATGTTATTATTTATGCATATTTATGCCCGTTGTTAGATAGTTCAGTAACGGAAAGTCATTTGAATTACCATCTGGGACCTATATTCAGTTCTAGATGTTAAAGGTAGCATCAAATATAAGACGTACGTCTTACACCTCTATATTGTCGAACATTTAAGTAACAGGCCACTAGTAACATGACCCCAGAGATGTTGGTAGGTCATACATTACAGGAGGTATTGAATAAAGTACCTGCCTGCCACAGCGATGCATCCACGTACACATGCAAATCATCACGTTTCAGCTGATGCTGGAACCTACGATTGAAACATTTGCAAAGACACGCAAGTCAGAATAATATAGCTATCCGTTTTATCTGATCAAGACTTTGGGTCACGGCGGGTGTGACCGGTAAACAGGGACTGCGTACTCGTCTTAGGCACCTGCTCCCACCTCTGGTATGTCCAGGGTCCGTGTTTGCCCAACTCTTGTTTTTGTATTATATTTAGGACTTACGAGATTGATCACTATTCGTTATCTTTGCCTTTACATTGATATACTTTTGTGAGCATAGTACAATGGATTTTTTGTTGTTTTTCAGTACGTTGAACTTCGTTTTAAATCAATCTACACGTTTGACAGCAACCGCATAAAACCTTGTCAACAGTGGTATAAAACTATTGTCTCATAGTAAAATCAACATCAGACCTCTCCTCAGCTGATATCTTGAATACAAGAACAAAAAATGTGAATTCCTTAGCATACATGTATATAAAAGTCGAAGTAACATTGTGTCAAACTAATCATAATCCAAAAAACATATCAAAACGAGTGTAGGCAACACGGAATCCACAAAAGCGAAGGTAGGATCAGGTGCCATGGAGGAGTAGCATCCTCTGCTGATCGGTCACACCGCCGTGAGCCCAAAGTCGAAATAAAGTAAACAGGATTACCCATAGTCAAATCCAGTGGAAAATGTAGTTACAAAAAGATACAGTCTAACAAAGGTATGAAACAAATCAGTCAACATATGACTTAGTGATAATTTGTAATCGCAAACAAAGTCATTATACCGACCGTAGAATTTGCGAAATGATGACTTTAAACGAGATTCGTTAAACCTTGCAGCGTCAAATCATTTTAGTACTCTTCGTTTAGAAGGCGTACTGAACCAGGTCATGTCTAGCTAGGTGACATTCACACTAGACTGTTTCATCACGAACTACGGCAGTAAAAATTAAAATCGACTTTTCCGGTTTTACGGAAGGAGTTATAATAAAGTGTTCCTACTGTTTACAGGCCGGAGGCTTTTGAGCACTATAACTGTAATCAACATAAATAGAGCGACGTTTTGTTTAAAAACTCATTAAGTGGTTCTAAACGATCCTCACGACATATTAAAACTAGGCTTTTTCAGATTATAGATAATTGCTTTTTAAACAAAAACGGCACCCGAAAATACGAATTTCTAGTCGTGGCAAACAAGACACATATTTGTTTAGAAAAACTCTGATGCCACACAAGTACTGAAGTAAGATATTAAGAGCATGATTGGGTTGTCTATTGATAATATTTATGTAGTGCTGGAGCCAGGTCTTCCCAACCAATCCGTAGGTTTCCTATGGGCACTAATTGTGCCCCTTATTGGCAGACTTATGTTTAATATTCATATGAAGCAGAATTTGTACAGAAACTGTTACGGGATAAAAACAAAAAACTTGCCGTTTCCTTCAACCTTACATATAGGTAATAGAGATGATTTATCAATTAACAATCATAATTTTCACAATTATGTCCATTTGATATATCCCGAAAACTCGACATAAGGACACCACAGAATCTGACATTTCTGCTTCATATTTGATATTTTACTTAACATTGACTCTAATGGCAGACTGACAACTACATTATATGATAAGCGTGATGACTTTAACTTTGCTATCGTCAACTTTCCTTTTCTGTGTAGTAATATACCACTATCGCCTCTATGGTGTATATCTCCCAGTTGATTCGATACGCAAGAGCATGCTATGCGTAATGCGGACTTTTAAAGCGAGGCCAACTACTAACAAAAAGTTGATGCTGCAGGGTATAACGAATCTCGTTTAAAGTAATCATTTCGCAAATTCTACGGTCGCTATAATGACCTTGTTTGCGATTACAAATATTCACTAAGTCATATGTTGACTGATTTGTTTCATACCCTTTGTTAGACTGTCATTTTCCTACTAGATTTGACTACGGGTAACCCGTTTACTTTTATTCGACTAAGGATTCACGGCGGGTGTGACCGTCAGCAGAGATGCTTACTCCTCCATGGCGCCTGATCCTGCCTTCGCTTTTGTCGGAGGTCCGTGTTGCCCTACACTCGATTTTGTATATGTTTTTTTGGATTTGACTACGTTTGACACAATGTTAACCTCGCCTTGTATCATACTAGACAGGAAACAAGTGATGATAATTATATAAACATTATATAGTAAATAACATGTTTAATAAATTGCACCTTTGTTTGTAGCTGATATACACTGGGGTAGCATCCTTTGCCCCATCAACAGCCTTACAGGCAGGTAAGTGGCTCTGAAGGAACTTTTTCTGCTTGTAAAATCTTTTGTCTGGTAAGGGACTTTCAAGCCTAATAAGGAACTTTGTGGCTGTTAAAGAACTCTTAAGGCGTGTAAAGCGTTCTTCAAGCTTGTTAGGGACTCTCAAAGGTGGTAAGAGGCGTTGTGAGGCTAGCAAGGAACACTTATAGGCTGGTTTGGAATTCCAGGTGTTCGTAATGAGGCTGGTGATAAACTTTTGAGACTGATAAATTAACTGTCAAGGCTAGAAAAGAACTTGACATGCTAGTAAAGAACTCTTCAGGCTTACATAAATCTTCTGACTATGGTAAGCAGCATTTGAGGCCAGTAAGGAAGTCTCGAGTCTGGTAAGAAACTATTGGGTATGGTAAGCAACAATTAGAGCTTGAGAAAAACTCCCGAAGCTTGTAGGGAATTATCGAGGCTGGAAAGGAATTCTCAGGGATATTAAAGAAGTTATGAGGTTGGTAAGTGATTTTCAAGAATGGTAAGGAAGTATCGAGGCTGGTAAGGAAGTATAGAGGCTGGTAAGGAATTTTTGAGGTTGGTAAGGACTTCTCGGGGCTTGCATGGACCTTTGGGATTTGTTTGGAACTCTCGATACTTGAAAGGAACTCTTGATGCTGGTAGGTAGTCCTCCAAGTTATCAAGTAGTTCAGTGGACTGGAAAGTACTTCTCAGTGCTTTTAATTAGTTATTCGTAGAGCGTTTTCCAGCTCTCTAAGTTGTCCTTCAAAATGATAAATAGTTTCCCAGCCGTATAAATCGTCATCCAAACTGACAAATAGCTTTCTATTGTAACTAATCATCCAAAATGGTAGTTGTATGTGGTTCGTCAGTTTAGTTAGTGGTCTTCTGGTTTGTAATTGATCATGTAGATCAATATTTGTTCAGTCTGATATGTAGCCCTGTATATTGATGCGTAACCCCTTTGACCAATACATAGTCTTCAGAACGGTCCTGTAAGCTAGATGCTAGCTCTCAAGGGTGACAAGAGCCCACTACACGTAATTCTACAGGTCCTCAAATAGTGATTTAGACTGGTGGGTACTTTTTCAAGGCCGTAAGGAGACTTCCAGGCTTTCAAGTGGACATACATATATTTTGTAAGATTCCAGAGGGCTAGCAACTGTCCTAGACAGCCAAATAGTTTTACAGGCGGGTAAGTGAACCCCTTTACTGGGTAAAGGCAAATATAACGAACAGTGATCAATCTCGTAAGTCCCAAACAGAATACAAAAACAAGAGTTGGACAAACATGGACCCCAGGACACACCAGAGGTGGGATCAGGTGGGATCAGTTGACTAGGAGGAGTAAGCAACCCCTGTTCACCGGTCACACCCGCCGTGAGCCCATTGTCTTGATCAGGTACACGGATTAATCCGTAGTCAAATCAATGTGTTAAAATCGGCTTAAAATGGCTATGAAACACACAAGACAGCATTCGACACAATGAAAGGTCATATTGGTAAACTAAATTGTTATAACGACCATAGAATGTACGAAATGCTGCATTTAAATGTGACTGTTGAAACCCCTGCAACAATAACTTGTCTGTAAGTAGCTTGCCTCGATTCAAAAGCTGATCATACGCAGAACAAGCTCATAGTCTTGATCAGGTGAACGGAACAATCCGTAGTCAAATCAGTGTGTCATGTGTAGATCCGTTATAGGCCGGATAATAAGTCTCAAGGAGTTGTCTTGGGGAATTAAAGTAGCCATCCAGGCTAGGTAAGCCAACAAGATTGTAGGTTTTTAAAAGATGCTGACCATATTAAGAGAGTAAAGATTATGTAAGTAAATATGTATCTACAATATGCATTTGAAGTACATGTATCTTTAATTCACTATAGACACGGTAATCGGAGTATAATGATATCATTTCAGTAGTTTGCCAACCTTTTCATATAGTTTTGGCAATCTGTTGTTTTATTTGACGGTAGGTATTTTGTTTTCAATGATATTAAACAGTGTGGTAATGAATATGTGATAAATGACTCATTAACTCGTTAATTTTATTTTTGATACTTACAATAGGAACAGCCATTTATTTCGGTGATCATTCTGATAAAAGATGTAATTGAAATACTTTTATGAACATTTTTCATGTCAGTATCTGGATTTCCTGAATGGGCCTCATTTTTGCTGATTGGATGTGTTTGCACGTTTTACACATTTCTGGTAAGAAATACACATGACATGGCTAATTTCTAATAATTAATCCCATATTTCAAAATCTATAGCACGCGATACGATGAATGTGAAATAATTGCTTTTGATAAGCAAATTTGACGACGAAGACACATGAAAACCTACAAAAGTAGCTATGCACATTTGATGAAATGCAACAAATTTTGAAGTTATTTTAATAACAATATAAACATAGTGTGAGTGATAAACAGA
>CAJDSM010038698.1:69-13560 GCA_903981925.1 Ostrea lurida
AGTGACGAATTGTGGGTGTATACATGTAATATTTGTGAATTTGTGGGTGAAGACATACTGACTGTTGTGTATTTTCAGTTAGGTTGTTCTGTCTGTGATCATTGACACTCAGTGATCGTCGGGGAGTAGTGGCGTGTCGGCTCAGGATAACAGTGGAGCTCACAAGTCATAGAGGGCCAAGAGGCGAGACCAGAACACAAAATGACCTGAATCCTTTACCTGGCCATTGTGAATGTCTCAACAACGAAGACCGGGCGGTACTGTGGTCCATAGGTGGTGACCATATCACGCCCCAGATTGCATGGCTTCGCCGATGCCCCACCTCAGGGTGCGACCGCCCGCTGACTCACAAGTCATTTGGCCTAACCAAAACGGAATCCGACGGCCGTCAGCATAACCACCGTCCCGACTCGAGTAGCCCGGTCGTGGTTTATAAGGAGTGTGTGTGAGAGGATTTATTAGACTATAGATTGTTGATATTTCCTGTCTGGTTGGTTTGGATGTGAATAAAGTTTACTTTAGAATTGCAGATACAATATGTTATGAGTTTGTGTTGTTTTGTATGTATATATAGTTAACCAGAGTTTGAAGGTTAAAGGAAGTGAATTCCTGCTGCTTGAAAGTGTTTTGTATGAGGTTTGTTTCTGGGGGTGGTGGTTGTGTAATGGACAGTGTAATAGGTAATGGGCGATGGTTTCTGGAACTTTGGCAGTTGTGTGCAGGTGTTACTTTGTGTTCCTGGTGTTATTGGGCCCTAGATCAGCCCAAAAGATTTTGTTTTCCCCACCCTCAATCGTGTTATGATTTTTGGTCGTATTGAATGTTGGAGATCAACGTTAATCAAGGCGACAGAAGCTTCAATGTAACCTCCTCCCTCGGAGTGCCCCGGGACGCGTTGTACTGCATCCTTCGGGGAGCCCTCGCGTTTTTATCTTACGAAGATATTTTCAGCTGTTTAACTGTTATTGTTGCTAATCTTGGTTTATTGTTTGAACAGCTGTTGACAGTGAAATTACAATACCAATTTTATAATTATCTAACATTTGAATTGTATAAAATGAATATCCTAAAACAAGAAAAAAAATCCCAATGCAGAAAATTTGCCTGGGTTTTTTTTTTTTTTTCGTTGTTGTTTGTTTTGGAATTTTTTCGGTATAAATAACAATTTATTGCCCTGCTTGGACGGGAGACATGAAAGAGTTGGCCTCGGGGAACATGATATTTACTGGGTTGGACAAGCTTTCATGTCTCCGCTCCTAGCAGGGCAATAAATGTATAAATGATTATGAGGACTCCAATGTGGGAAAGTATAAACACTGAAATCCCCAGAAACCATATTGTTCTTAACTTTTAAATGGTCCAGTTGCACTTGCCTTTGACCTTTTTTTGACCCAAAAATTTTGAAAAAGAACATCTTTCCGTTCAAGGGTAGTCTATATGCATGATATAGTGACTCTACAATGGAAAGGAATAATGCTCTAGAACCCGGAAACCATATTGCCTAACTTTGTTGTCTAGTGCGCTTGACCTTTGACCTTTTGACCCCAATTTGTTTTTAAGGAAAACATCTTTCATCCCATTGGGTAGATCAATATGCATGATATGGTCACTCTAGGTGGAAAGGGCTAAGCACTTTAATGCTTGGAAAACAATTCTGCTAACGATGGACATCCAGAATCCAGTAACCCCCCCCCCCCCCCCTTCCCAAACTTGTTGCAAGGGGGGGGTCTAATTAAGATAAAAGACTCCATGTCATTCCAAATATTCATTTAAGTTTTCCCAATTAATATGATAGCATTAACTGAAGATGTTTTCCTCACAAATAGTTTACATTAAAACCTAATGTACCAAAAGTTTTGGCCCCATCCTGGAGTCCTGACCTCTACCCGGGGATCACCAAAATTTACAATTTTGGGTAAAAGGCTTCCTGCTGTACATCACTAGCAATTTACATTGTAGTTTTCTCAATCATGTGGTTGGTTGTAAAGAAGATTTTTGAAAATTGGGTCACTTTTGGACATTTCCCTCCTCCCGGCCCCTAGTGGTGCCAAGAGTCCTGAAAATTTAATATTTTTATATGCCACCTTGTTCAAAGATGCTTCATACCAAATATGAAAAGAAATTGGAAAGGTGTGATCAGAAAAGAAGTTAAAATAACTTGTTCAATTGTTAACACATTTCATTTCAATGACCATTTTGGCCCCACGCCCTGATACCCAAACCCTACGCCCTAAGGGTCACGAAATTTAACAATTATGATAGAATAACTCCCTGCTCATTCCAATATCCATTTTAGTTTTTTATTATAACTATCCATTTCATTCTCCGTTAAGTGGAAACATTCTGTAATACACCTGGTCTCCGGTGGGTTTTATGAAATCTTGCTCCTTCAAATGATGACAGAATTGTGTTCAATCAATCAATTACATGTTAATTAACTTGGAACACAAACTTTTAGACATTCAATCTTAAAGACTGATTATTTTGCTTTTATGCCGTATTGGGTCCAATTTTTTGCAAAATTTTTTTATGTCTCCGTGCAAAATTGATTATTAATTTCTGGTCGTGTGCGAATATATTCTGATGAACATCTCAATAGTAAATGCGGGTTATATTTACTAAAACATAATGTTTCCTCATGCATATAGTCAAGCAATGTTTGTTTTCCAATTGGGATTGGTACTTAAAATTCAACAGATACGTTATCGGGATGTTTTTGACCCCCGTCATAAAATACTTTGCTGTTTTAGCTTTAAACAACAATGCAACTTGAATTGGTTGTTGCCTGTGAAACAATATACCTTAAAATTCAATTGATATCGCTTCTTAAATACTTGTAGTAATAGAGAACAAACATGGTTTAAATCAGACAGATACGTTATGAAACAGATACGTTACCAGGTTTTGAAATTTGTGATTTCTGCTCGTGTCATGGACTTTTGTGAATGATTGACGTCATTATATCAGCGTTCAACAATTCTAGCTGATACGGCCGAAAAGTAATTAAACATGTTTCAAAGTTAATAATTAGACTAGATATGTGTTTTAGCATTCGGTTATAATTTCCATGGTTTTTTTTTCCAGAATATGATATATTTTATTTTTTATGACCAGACTATTCCATCATTAGAATATCATTCAAAGCAGATTTACATAATGTACACACGTGAACATTACCTGTCGTTTGCAAAGTTGGTAAATATTACCATAATGTATCTGCTAAGGCAAAAGTAACGTATCTGTTTAATTGCAAGTATTTTAAGAATAAATAACCAAAATACTGAAATAGTATACATATTCCATATTAAATAGTTTATTTTGGCATCAATCTGAATTCCCAAAACATGTAAAAGTATCCCTTAATCTCCCACGGTAATTAACTCTTATCCCTGAATTCAGGTAAACGTATCTGTTTGCATTAACAAACTAACCTTTGATAAAATATACACGTGAAATCTCTATATGCAATTGGCTACGACAGTTTACATCTGAATAGTAATCTAGTGCACAAATGAATGATTTCAAAAGAAAAAAAAATCGTTTTCACAACAATTCATCAGTTATAACCAACGACATTCACCTCAAAAAATTCATGGCATTTTGATAGTAACGTAATCTGTTCATTTTCATTACAACTTTGAAGTTTTGAAAAAAACACATAAAAATGAAAATATTGAAATTGGTCATAAAGTTGTATGGTAGAATGGCTTGATAATTGGTTTATATGTAACAGCGAAAACACACTTTCTTCACCCCCATCTGACCATAATCAATTTCTAGTTAGGTACGTAATCTGTTTACAAACTAATTACCCATGAAAATCTTAACCTAATGACTTTAAACCTTATTGAAATTGCTATGCCTTTCTAACAATTATTAACATCATATATTGAATAAATCTAAGGTAGATCCACAATTTTTTTTTTTTACTCAGTTTTTTAATGTCAATCGCTGTACTTGCTTTACAACACATGTACTTAATATAAAGCACATATTTTAGATACATTACTTTTAAGACCCAAAGAGGAAACTCTTTCATATTTAAGTTGTAAAGTCTGATATCTATTTTTTCAAGCGTAATTTATCATTAATACATCAGACCTTTTTGATATAATTGAGAATGCTGACAAAGTATGAGATAGTTGTTTGGCTTATACAATGAAATTAGAATGTAATGGTTTTTCAATTTAACCTTATTGTAAAACTTTTGAAGGCCAGATTTAAAAAAAGGTACAAATAGATATAATAGATGAAATACTACTGAGAATGAAGCGTCAAAACTATTGCTTTGGTAAAACATTTTGAAATTTCTTCAATTTGTTTTTGGATGAAAGTGAAGGCAAAATTACTGCATTCAGAATCAATCGTTTGGTTGTTGCAAGTAATCGTATTGTTTTAATGGATATGGGTAGCTTATTTAACATCGCTTATATAAAATACATAACCTACTGCGTGTAAAAGGTAGCAACTTCAGATCTGAAAATATAATGGTGAAACTTCATTATAGAAAATGAATATTGAGCTTATCTCGTTTTTTGATTTTTTGTTTTGTATTTTTTTCCAAATGGTCCACTTAAACGGAGAATGAATGTATCAATAGCAATTAAAAGAAGATTTTTTTCAAATGTTTTACACATGCACACTATGTACAAGTTTGGCCCCGCCCTGAGGTCAGAACCCCTACCCCGGGGATCACCAAAATTTACAATTTTGGTAGAGGCCTTCATGCTCTACAATCACTATAACATTTAGTTTCTCCAGGCATGTGCGGTTGTAAAAAAGAAGATTTTTTGAAATTGGGTCAACTTTGGGGCAGTTTTTGCCCCTCCCCTAGGCCCAGGGGTGCAAGAGATCTGAAATTTACAAATTTAATGGTGCCCTTGTTTTCCCAAAGATGCTTCATACTAAAATTTGAAAAGGAATAGGACTGGTAGTTAATCAAGAAAGAAGTTTAAAAATGTTCAATTGTTAACGCACGCACGGACGCCGACCGGACGGAAACCAATGCAATAGGTCACCTGAGTAACTCAGGTGACCTAAAAAAACATTGACAAGGAGAATTGTTTAGGACTATTTTCAATAAAGTGTACCAGTAAACGAGCATCTCTTCAGTGGCGACATACACTAAAACGCCTAGACAATGAAAGCCGCAAATTGTTGACAAGGCATTTGGTGCAAAGAAAGTCCGTTTGGATATAATACTTGTAGGAGCAGAAGGATTCCTCCTTACAATAGAAACCGAGTTTTAAGGAGAGAAAAGCCTGTTCCTTTTTTGACATACCCAGGGTTTGATTCCGATTTAGTTTGGCCAGTATGGCATGCATTGGGTTCAAATGTTTTCTGAATGTGTTTCATGGCATGGTTATGCCGTATTTCATAACACTGAATCTGATTATAAGACAATGAGCTCCACGGCGGGGAATGGCTTAACCTCTTCTAGCTAGGCACTGATCCCACCTCTGGTGTGTCTTAGGGTCCGTGTTTGCCCAACTTGTTTTTTTTTATTCTATTTGACTTCCGAGATAGATCACTGTTTGTTGTCTTTGCCTTTACATCCAGACAACAGATCCCTCGTACCCTGATAGACGAAAGGTAACTATCATATCAGTATCTGGAATCAAACATGGATATCGTTTTTAACATGAAAAGTTTCAAAGACTGGTAAATTTCAAAGAAACGATGTGAAGAAGTCACGAAGTGGGTGAAAACAATTTTAGACTGTGTTCTGCGGATGTTGCATAGATGTAGTAAGAAACTGATAGCACGAAATTAATCGAAGATGAAGTATAAATTCAATAGGAAAAGGAAAACAAATTGGTTAATGAAAAATCCTAAGACTCTGGGGGAAGAAGAGTATAGAAAAACAACAACAGTGCACTGTGAAAAATTAAATGATTTCCAAATATTTTCACCAGGTTGTAAAAAAGATAGCATAATCATAAATCTGGGAAAAAAAATTATATAAAATTGGTAGAGTATCACTATTTTAGAATGGAAACGTTTAAAGCATTAGCGGTGGGAGCTGGGATGGTCCCCTAATTGTTTCATGGCTTCAAATTGACTTGAACGATACGTATTACGTCTGAACCCAGTTTAAAAATTAAAAAAAAAAGGATTTGCTTGTGGTACCGTATTATTGATGACACTTTGCATATCAAGGATATACATTTCTTACAATGTTGGAATACTGTTACGAGCAACAGTAGAATTAATTTCCAATCTTTAGGGTTCCATTTTGAACATAGAAAAATCACTTTCCAAACGCCTAACAAGAATTTTCAGTGAAAAGATGAACAAGTAAATCTAACTGTGGAAAAATCTGAACGTGACCGATTTCAGAAATTTTTAAAGAAATAACAAAAGAAATCAGTGAGTTTTCAAATAATTAGTTGTTATGTCATTATAGTGGCAAGCCTTTCCCCAGGTGTTAAATGTGGACCAATTATTTTTCTAGAAAATCTTGCAAACAGCAAAAATAGATGCTTTAAAACTAGCAAAAGATTAATTTTGAGACTTTAATGAAAATAGATGGCGGCCGGTCCAACAGAGTGCTTACCTCCTCCATGGCCACTTGGTCTGCATTCGTTTTGCGGAGGTTGCCGTGTTGCCCTGCACTCGAATTTTGTATATATGTTTTTGGGACTAATGATTACGTTTACAACATTGTTTATTTCGCCAATTTTATAATGAACAGAATAACGGAAAGATTCGTACATGTGTAGGGTTTACAACAAAGACAAATTAAGCAGGCATCCGTTGTCCGACCGGTCCACAACCGCCGTGAGCACTTTGTCTTGATTAGGTAGACGGCTTAATTGGCTATGAAACACGTCAGATGCATTTGGACCCAATTCCCTGGCCATACTGGCAAACTAAATCGTTATATAAACGAACCAATAGAATTTTGCAAAATGCTGCGCTTTAAAACTGAGACTGTTGAAACCCCTGCAACAACAACTTGTTTGTAAGTAAGCCTTGCCTCGATTCAAAAACTGATCATACGCAGAACAGCTTTTGCCCTATCGAATAGTTCACTTGATATAAATACCGTAATGGCAGGTGATGATGGGAACGGTAACTTACTTGAAATATGGGAGGTTGACGAATGGAGGAGCTTGATATCGTACTGTGAGTTGTTAGTTTGTCGTTAATGTCTATATTCAACAAAAGTTCTTAAGTGCGAAAGCAGATATAGAAGAACCTTTGGGTGTCTTTTAATTTCTTTTCATTGTGATATTTTTCGATTTCGACGTATTGAAGAAATCATTATTATTCATTCGTCGATATATCCAAAGGCCTCTCGAGTTTCTCTCCAATAGGCGCATTAAAATGTGGTAGTAAGGGTGGGATAATTATACCCCACTCCCTATATATACATGCAAAGTACAACAGATATGCAACGACTTTTTAAACGCCCTCAACGATTAGAAGCCGAACATTTTTGGTGGGGGGGGGGCCTTTAGCGAAGATTGAATAGCTGAACTTATTCATTTCTTTATTCTAAAATTAAAATATCCTAAGTATTAGAAACAAAAAGTTAACATTCGTGTAATACGTATCAATAATCCCAAAAATCATATACAAATTCGAGTGTAGGGCAACACAGACCTCCGACAAAAGCGAAGCTAGGATCATGTGTCCATGGAAGGAGTAAGCATCCCTCTGGTCGGACCGTAACACTCGGCGTGAGCCCTTAGTCGTAATAAAGTAAACGGGATTTCCCGTAGTTCAAATCTAGTAGGGGAAAATAACAGTTGACAAAGGGTATGAAAAACAAATCAGTCAACATATGACTTAGTGATAAAGTTTGGTATAGCAAACAAGGTCATTATAGCGGACGCGTAGATTTGCGAATGATGACTTTTTTAAAAACGAAGATTCGGTATAACCCTGCCAACATCAACTTATTTTGTTAGTAGTTGGCCTCGGCTTTAAAAAAGTCCTCATGACAATATCTATTATTTTTAATGTGATTTTGACGCAATTTTGAATGTAATATATTGAATCAAATTTGAAATAAAATCTATTCTAGAACGAATTAGATCTGTCCCCTCTAAAAATTAGCTATTTCCCACCATCTCATTTTAGCTCACCTGAGCTGAAAGGCTCAATAGTCCAGGCCGATTTGTGCAGATTTTTGGCGGAATTGCTCAAAAGGTGATAAAAGCATGAAAAATTTGGCATGGTGGGTAGCTTTAGAATATTACAAACATTTTCAGAAGTGGGGCCCAACTAGAAATCCAAATGGCGGGAATGGCGGCCATTTTGAAAAAACGCTTTATACACGAAAATGTAAAAAAGGTCATATCTTAATTATTTTAATGATTTGTTAATCAATTTATTTAAAGAAAGAAAATAACTGTATTTTTAACAACATCCGAATGGATATTTTCACACATCACACCATGCAGTTTTGACGAAAAAAAAATTCAAAAGGCGAAACATTTGGAAAAATCCCTTGAAATACGCTGCATCAATAAACAGGTTCGGATTTCAACATTTCGGTTTGAGGCGTCACTGAAGAGACATAATTTTGTCGAAAATGGCGCATCCTTGGTGCAATCAAAATTGGTACCTTATATGATTATATCTTGAGTCAGTTTAACACCAATGATATTAGAAATGATTAGCATTTACCTCTCTGTCAACAATTTTCCCACATTGCATAGTGCTTAAGCAGCTAATTGGTGCTGTTTTAAACACCATTTACCATTTTCCACGACAAGTCCACAACCCATTATTGCTTTTGATCATTGATTTTGGTTCACTCAAGCACTACCGACTAGGGACGACGGTCCATCAGGCTTACTTGTGTTTCGGATAGGGTCCTCAGGTGGCATGTGAGACCCCAACGGTACTCTTAGGTGGGGATGTTAGGTACTCTAGAGTATGTCAGAAACATCTCTTATGCCCTGTAGGTTTTTAAAATCCTAACCTCATGTCTTCCATAAGTGAGAAGTCACCTGTCTTTTGCTTTGGGGTGATGCTCCTAGGTTCGGGTTTGCACAACTAACCCCCTCTCAGAGTTTAGGAATAGAATTATGGTTTCATGCTAAAGAGCAATGCTTTGATTCTTCGAAGACCCTCAGGTATGGTGGATCATTCATGTTTTTACAAGCAAAAGTTTCTAACACAGTACTGTGGTGGACCCCAGATATCACTTGTGGTAACTGCCCTAGTACACCACTTCGCTCAGCCTGGCCCATCCCGAAAGGGATAGGAAGGGGGACGCATATATTTCTTTAGGCGAGAGAGAAACAGCACCTGAACAGTTTTCCTCGTCAGCAGCTGCCCCTACCGTATACCCCAGCTTACCCACACAGGCAGCGCCACAGGTAACACCTATGTTTCTCTGACAGCGTAGTCCTAGATTAGAAGGATTTGAATGAGATTAACAAGGCAGTGAGGAATTCGTTCTTGGTGAACTTTGTTAAGGCTGGGTCCACAGTCACCAGTGGGACGGAAGATTGAGCAACAATGATTGCACTTATGCTCTCTCCTGGAGGGAGCCGCCAGTGACTATTACACGCTCGATACTGATGAATCTCACCCAACCTCAGTCCTTGGAAAAATTGTGTGATAATTCGATGAGATCCTCAACACCAGACAATAGCTTCCGCAGCCCTTAACTTGCAGTCGGCCCACCCAGTCAAGTAGTGGAGACTCTGAAAGAGTGGAAGAGAACATGCTTACTTTTGGAAACTTGGGCATTCCCGACTCTTCTTATGTTTATCCCAAGCATTGTTTACAGTTGTATTATTGAGCAGAGGACCGTGTTGGTCCTTTATGCTCTGGAGGAGACTAGCAGACCAAAAACTTGGTCCCAAACACCTCTGTTGATCAGATGCTGTATTTCTAGGCATTATAGCTGAAGTTGTTCCTCAAAGCCAAAAAGAACGGCCAAGGTTGGTAGCGTTAAGGAATCCTCTTCCAGACCCTGGAACCTTCAGGAACAATTTTTCGGAGAGTTATTGGATAGAATACAGAACATTGTAGCTGCTCGGAGGGACTGTAAAAATGTTCCCCATCAATACCTTGGCTTTCAGAATAGACTTCCCCCATTTGTTTAGGTGCAGCAACGCTAAGTTGAATTTAAGGGGGAAATGAGCCATCGTCGTAATGGTGGTAGTTCCGGTGAACTCCATTGTCTTCCCGGTTAAACTCTATTGTACCCGAGTAGCTAATAGCATAGGAAAACCTTCAAACAGAACTCTTCTTTCCAAAAAAGATAATTTAGTTTAATTCTTTTCAAACCCGCTTTAATGGAAGGGTAAAATATTCAAAAAAGAAGGATCCAAGCGTTAAAATAACTTGTATAATAAACAATGGGCTTAGAAACGCAGCCGGAAATTAGAAAAAAGTTTGAAGTACTTATCGTGTCATGGTCTGTGGTAACACAAGGGCCTCCGTTTTGTAAAAAACCGTGCGTCCTTGCTTCTAAATACCGAACATTGGAACAAACAATTAGCTATCATCAAAGTTTCATCCGAGGTTTAACGAAGCTATGGACATTGGCAGGACTCCAACTCACGACCCTCTAGGAACTAAACACGTGCAAATGAGCTATCGCGACAGGTAAGAGCACTATGTTTATACTTATTTAGAATGTATATCAATACTAAATTAAGTGCTTCTTTTTTAAAATGCATTAACGTGTAAACGTAAGGAAAGAATTAAAAAAGGGCGATATGTATTACATGTGTTTATTAAACTTTTTCATCTTGAATCTTTGGAAGAGACACATATTGGTTTTACTTTGGCAGAAAAATTAGAATACATATAAGGTTTGTTTTACATTAAACTGATTTTTTCAAAATCAATTTAAGAAATACTTTTAAAGTGAAATGTTAAGAGAGAGAGAAGAGAGAGAGAGAGAGAGAAGAAGGAGAGAGAGAGAGAGAGAGAGAGAAGAGAAGAGAGAAGAGAGAGAAGAGAGAGAAGAAGAGAGAGAGTGAGAGAGAGAGAAGAGAGAGAGAGAAATTATGACGCAGTCTGGCAGTTGAATAAGCGGTTAACAGAATATTTTGACATTATTTGCAATACATATATATGTACAACATAAGTTTCATATGAATGAAATTAATTCAGAGAAAGCAATCTTGTTTAAATTGCATATATATTTCATGCCATAAGTTTTTACCATTGCATGTAAAATAAATGGTATAGTACTTCTATTTTATACCCGTATAATTTCTAATTAATATCTTGAAAAGGTCACTTAATTAGTGCTGTAACATTTTGTCAGCCCCCCTCCTGCAAAATGTACAAAATTAATAGTTATTCTAAAACATATGTATGTAATTCACTATTGCTGTATGTAGGTAATACATTTGAATTCAAATATGTGGTCTTCATTTAGTTTTTGAAATTCACTGATTTTGTTTTTAAATGTTCGTGTTACATGCATATGATTTTCTTTTTCTTCAGATTTTCTAATGTATTTATCTTACTGATGAAAAATTGTTGCCATATGTATTGTTGACAACATTAATTATTTATTTTATTATACCTGCATCATTTCTGAAAGCAAAAATGCATTCAAATTAACCCAGCTTTAATTTTTCTATAGTTTGCGCTAAAATTCTTATAAAAGGTATATTCTTATATTAACATTGCATTTTTGGTCCCTTTCCTTTATCATTTCTCAACTTATCTGGGGAAAGATAACGTAAATTGCCTTTTAAGAGGAAAGAACTATGCCAAAATGTACCATTTTCCTTGCAAAAACAACCACCTGGATTGGGCTAGCTATTTTAGGAAAGATAACTCTTCCATGCGGAATTTCTGAAACTCACATTTTTAAAATATTTTTTATTTGGTGTCTTTTTTTTCAATTTTTTTCAAAATTTGAACTGTTGCGAATACATCATATACATGTGCATTTTCTTTTTGTAAGGTGTTGGTACAGATTTTGACCCACCAGTTTTTCAAGAAAATTGAACTTAAATTGTTAAAAAAGACCCTTTTACCAGAAAATAATTAAAAAAGCATGATGACTAAAAATAATTGTTTTGTTGTATTTTCAATCAAAGATGGTAAACAGAAATATTCAAAAAAGCAAAACCGAGAATTCCTTACAGTATGGCAATTTAAAAATTGATAAAATTCAATTTCCGTTAAAAATGAATAAAAAAATTATGTAAACATAAATGACAAAAGAATTGTAATCAATTGTTTAGTAACAAGATGCTTTCTATAATTATTCAAGGAATTGGTAAACAGAAAAAAAATCAACCAGGTGATTATTCCAATCTTAAGGGTGATTCTGTGTCATCGTCTTTGATACCCACAGGGACCCATTAGGTCAGGAAAAGCTTTCTCGCTGCCAAATAATCAACTGTGTGCTATTAGGAAGACTGTGTATTGTCGCCTGGAGGCGCAAAGGCAGATGTGGCATACAACCAGACACCCCCAGGACACGTGAAACCAGGGCGCCGGAGGAAAGTTACAATGCTTTTTATCATCTTCTGAGCAATTTTTTCCACAAATCGCTCGGACTATAGGGCCGTTTGGAGTTTTATTATGTACTGTTCATCATAAATCCTTTGAAACGTCTTTTAAGTGGAATGCTACACCAGAGAAAATTTGACGTGGATGAAAAATAGAAGGAAATGTTAAACATAAATTTTGAAAAATAAAAAGTTTCAAATTTCACTCCATTTCGTCCAAATAAAATGGCAGTTTTTAGTAGTAGAAAGCAAATTTGAAAAAAAAAATGTAAAACCCTCTGCTGGAATCGAACCCAGCGATCTGCAGTTTCAGAAGGCACGTGCCTAACTTACTTGAGTTAGTCGGCTAAGGCATTTTAATTTGAATGAAAATTGATTAATAAACCCTGATAGTGATAATTTTCATCCAATATTTCGAAGGAAGTCAGCCATTATGACGATGTAGAGATCCCCTTAACTACATCAAGAGAAATTTTAATGGTCCTTTAATACTCTGCACGCCTGATATGAGGATTTCGTCGAGTCAGCAACTTTGGTGAGGCAACTATTGCCTAAGATAGACTTAAGGTATGTCAGAGGCTGTCCTAAGTTTAAGATAATTCTTAGGAACTTTCTTTAGTTAGGATATTTTCGGAAACAGCACTTAGTCTTAAGAAGTGTCCCAAGTATATCTTGAGACATTTCTTAGTCCTAAGATAGCTTCATAAACATGCCTGTATTTGTGTGAGATGCACATGCTAAAAGTAGAATTTGTTTTAGTGATAGTAAAATTTAGAAATTATGTTTCCTATTCAAACTTCCCTTCAGCCATGATGATGAATTCGCATTCTAGATTAGATATCACACAGTGAATTTACTCAAGGAAATTATATCTAGAGAGATATTTATCTGTTTGATGTTAAGATTCAAATGAAAAGGAAAATCCAAAAGATGTTATTTACTTTTACGAAATGAAAATTATATTGAAAAAGGGGGTAAATTGAGCTCGAGGGGTGGTTTCTTTTTAGATATGATTTTCAATACGGTTTAGTAAATCAAGGAG
>CAJDSM010038698.1:13585-31609 GCA_903981925.1 Ostrea lurida
AGTGACGAATTGTGGGTGTATACATGTAATATTTGTGAATTTGTGGGTGAAGACATACTGACTGTTGTGTATTTTCAGTTAGGTTGTTCTGTCTGTGATCATTGACACTCAGTGATCGTCGGGGAGTAGTGGCGTGTCGGCTCAGGATAACAGTGGAGCTCACAAGTCATAGAGGGCCAAGAGGCGAGACCAGAACACAAAATGACCTGAATCCTTTACCTGGCCATTGTGAATGTCTCAACAACGAAGACCGGGCGGTACTGTGGTCCATAGGTGGTGACCATATCACGCCCCAGATTGCATGGCTTCGCCGATGCCCCACCTCAGGGTGCGACCGCCCGCTGACTCACAAGTCATTTGGCCTAACCAAAACGGAATCCGACGGCCGTCAGCATAACCACCGTCCCGACTCGAGTAGCCCGGTCGTGGTTTATAAGGAGTGTGTGTGAGAGGATTTATTAGACTATAGATTGTTGATATTTCCTGTCTGGTTGGTTTGGATGTGAATAAAGTTTACTTTAGAATTGCAGATACAATATGTTATGAGTTTGTGTTGTTTTGTATGTATATATAGTTAACCAGAGTTTGAAGGTTAAAGGAAGTGAATTCCTGCTGCTTGAAAGTGTTTTGTATGAGGTTTGTTTCTGGGGGTGGTGGTTGTGTAATGGACAGTGTAATAGGTAATGGGCGATGGTTTCTGGAACTTTGGCAGTTGTGTGCAGGTGTTACTTTGTGTTCCTGGTGTTATTGGGCCCTAGATCAGCCCAAAAGATTTTGTTTTCCCCACCCTCAATCGTGTTATGATTTTTGGTCGTATTGAATGTTGGAGATCAACGTTAATCAAGGCGACAGAAGCTTCAATGTAACCTCCTCCCTCGGAGTGCCCCGGGACGCGTTGTACTGCATCCTTCGGGGAGCCCTCGCGTTTTTATCTTACGAAGATATTTTCAGCTGTTTAACTGTTATTGTTGCTAATCTTGGTTTATTGTTTGAACAGCTGTTGACAGTGAAATTACAATACCAATTTTATAATTATCTAACATTTGAATTGTATAAAATGAATATCCTAAAACAAGAAAAAAAATCCCAATGCAGAAAATTTGCCTGGGTTTTTTTTTTTTTTTCGTTGTTGTTTGTTTTGGAATTTTTTCGGTATAAATAACAATTTATTGCCCTGCTTGGACGGGAGACATGAAAGAGTTGGCCTCGGGGAACATGATATTTACTGGGTTGGACAAGCTTTCATGTCTCCGCTCCTAGCAGGGCAATAAATGTATAAATGATTATGAGGACTCCAATGTGGGAAAGTATAAACACTGAAATCCCCAGAAACCATATTGTTCTTAACTTTTAAATGGTCCAGTTGCACTTGCCTTTGACCTTTTTTTGACCCAAAAATTTTGAAAAAGAACATCTTTCCGTTCAAGGGTAGTCTATATGCATGATATAGTGACTCTACAATGGAAAGGAATAATGCTCTAGAACCCGGAAACCATATTGCCTAACTTTGTTGTCTAGTGCGCTTGACCTTTGACCTTTTGACCCCAATTTGTTTTTAAGGAAAACATCTTTCATCCCATTGGGTAGATCAATATGCATGATATGGTCACTCTAGGTGGAAAGGGCTAAGCACTTTAATGCTTGGAAAACAATTCTGCTAACGATGGACATCCAGAATCCAGTAACCCCCCCCCCCCCCCCTTCCCAAACTTGTTGCAAGGGGGGGGTCTAATTAAGATAAAAGACTCCATGTCATTCCAAATATTCATTTAAGTTTTCCCAATTAATATGATAGCATTAACTGAAGATGTTTTCCTCACAAATAGTTTACATTAAAACCTAATGTACCAAAAGTTTTGGCCCCATCCTGGAGTCCTGACCTCTACCCGGGGATCACCAAAATTTACAATTTTGGGTAAAAGGCTTCCTGCTGTACATCACTAGCAATTTACATTGTAGTTTTCTCAATCATGTGGTTGGTTGTAAAGAAGATTTTTGAAAATTGGGTCACTTTTGGACATTTCCCTCCTCCCGGCCCCTAGTGGTGCCAAGAGTCCTGAAAATTTAATATTTTTATATGCCACCTTGTTCAAAGATGCTTCATACCAAATATGAAAAGAAATTGGAAAGGTGTGATCAGAAAAGAAGTTAAAATAACTTGTTCAATTGTTAACACATTTCATTTCAATGACCATTTTGGCCCCACGCCCTGATACCCAAACCCTACGCCCTAAGGGTCACGAAATTTAACAATTATGATAGAATAACTCCCTGCTCATTCCAATATCCATTTTAGTTTTTTATTATAACTATCCATTTCATTCTCCGTTAAGTGGAAACATTCTGTAATACACCTGGTCTCCGGTGGGTTTTATGAAATCTTGCTCCTTCAAATGATGACAGAATTGTGTTCAATCAATCAATTACATGTTAATTAACTTGGAACACAAACTTTTAGACATTCAATCTTAAAGACTGATTATTTTGCTTTTATGCCGTATTGGGTCCAATTTTTTGCAAAATTTTTTTATGTCTCCGTGCAAAATTGATTATTAATTTCTGGTCGTGTGCGAATATATTCTGATGAACATCTCAATAGTAAATGCGGGTTATATTTACTAAAACATAATGTTTCCTCATGCATATAGTCAAGCAATGTTTGTTTTCCAATTGGGATTGGTACTTAAAATTCAACAGATACGTTATCGGGATGTTTTTGACCCCCGTCATAAAATACTTTGCTGTTTTAGCTTTAAACAACAATGCAACTTGAATTGGTTGTTGCCTGTGAAACAATATACCTTAAAATTCAATTGATATCGCTTCTTAAATACTTGTAGTAATAGAGAACAAACATGGTTTAAATCAGACAGATACGTTATGAAACAGATACGTTACCAGGTTTTGAAATTTGTGATTTCTGCTCGTGTCATGGACTTTTGTGAATGATTGACGTCATTATATCAGCGTTCAACAATTCTAGCTGATACGGCCGAAAAGTAATTAAACATGTTTCAAAGTTAATAATTAGACTAGATATGTGTTTTAGCATTCGGTTATAATTTCCATGGTTTTTTTTTCCAGAATATGATATATTTTATTTTTTATGACCAGACTATTCCATCATTAGAATATCATTCAAAGCAGATTTACATAATGTACACACGTGAACATTACCTGTCGTTTGCAAAGTTGGTAAATATTACCATAATGTATCTGCTAAGGCAAAAGTAACGTATCTGTTTAATTGCAAGTATTTTAAGAATAAATAACCAAAATACTGAAATAGTATACATATTCCATATTAAATAGTTTATTTTGGCATCAATCTGAATTCCCAAAACATGTAAAAGTATCCCTTAATCTCCCACGGTAATTAACTCTTATCCCTGAATTCAGGTAAACGTATCTGTTTGCATTAACAAACTAACCTTTGATAAAATATACACGTGAAATCTCTATATGCAATTGGCTACGACAGTTTACATCTGAATAGTAATCTAGTGCACAAATGAATGATTTCAAAAGAAAAAAAAATCGTTTTCACAACAATTCATCAGTTATAACCAACGACATTCACCTCAAAAAATTCATGGCATTTTGATAGTAACGTAATCTGTTCATTTTCATTACAACTTTGAAGTTTTGAAAAAAACACATAAAAATGAAAATATTGAAATTGGTCATAAAGTTGTATGGTAGAATGGCTTGATAATTGGTTTATATGTAACAGCGAAAACACACTTTCTTCACCCCCATCTGACCATAATCAATTTCTAGTTAGGTACGTAATCTGTTTACAAACTAATTACCCATGAAAATCTTAACCTAATGACTTTAAACCTTATTGAAATTGCTATGCCTTTCTAACAATTATTAACATCATATATTGAATAAATCTAAGGTAGATCCACAATTTTTTTTTTTTACTCAGTTTTTTAATGTCAATCGCTGTACTTGCTTTACAACACATGTACTTAATATAAAGCACATATTTTAGATACATTACTTTTAAGACCCAAAGAGGAAACTCTTTCATATTTAAGTTGTAAAGTCTGATATCTATTTTTTCAAGCGTAATTTATCATTAATACATCAGACCTTTTTGATATAATTGAGAATGCTGACAAAGTATGAGATAGTTGTTTGGCTTATACAATGAAATTAGAATGTAATGGTTTTTCAATTTAACCTTATTGTAAAACTTTTGAAGGCCAGATTTAAAAAAAGGTACAAATAGATATAATAGATGAAATACTACTGAGAATGAAGCGTCAAAACTATTGCTTTGGTAAAACATTTTGAAATTTCTTCAATTTGTTTTTGGATGAAAGTGAAGGCAAAATTACTGCATTCAGAATCAATCGTTTGGTTGTTGCAAGTAATCGTATTGTTTTAATGGATATGGGTAGCTTATTTAACATCGCTTATATAAAATACATAACCTACTGCGTGTAAAAGGTAGCAACTTCAGATCTGAAAATATAATGGTGAAACTTCATTATAGAAAATGAATATTGAGCTTATCTCGTTTTTTGATTTTTTGTTTTGTATTTTTTTCCAAATGGTCCACTTAAACGGAGAATGAATGTATCAATAGCAATTAAAAGAAGATTTTTTTCAAATGTTTTACACATGCACACTATGTACAAGTTTGGCCCCGCCCTGAGGTCAGAACCCCTACCCCGGGGATCACCAAAATTTACAATTTTGGTAGAGGCCTTCATGCTCTACAATCACTATAACATTTAGTTTCTCCAGGCATGTGCGGTTGTAAAAAAGAAGATTTTTTGAAATTGGGTCAACTTTGGGGCAGTTTTTGCCCCTCCCCTAGGCCCAGGGGTGCAAGAGATCTGAAATTTACAAATTTAATGGTGCCCTTGTTTTCCCAAAGATGCTTCATACTAAAATTTGAAAAGGAATAGGACTGGTAGTTAATCAAGAAAGAAGTTTAAAAATGTTCAATTGTTAACGCACGCACGGACGCCGACCGGACGGAAACCAATGCAATAGGTCACCTGAGTAACTCAGGTGACCTAAAAAAACATTGACAAGGAGAATTGTTTAGGACTATTTTCAATAAAGTGTACCAGTAAACGAGCATCTCTTCAGTGGCGACATACACTAAAACGCCTAGACAATGAAAGCCGCAAATTGTTGACAAGGCATTTGGTGCAAAGAAAGTCCGTTTGGATATAATACTTGTAGGAGCAGAAGGATTCCTCCTTACAATAGAAACCGAGTTTTAAGGAGAGAAAAGCCTGTTCCTTTTTTGACATACCCAGGGTTTGATTCCGATTTAGTTTGGCCAGTATGGCATGCATTGGGTTCAAATGTTTTCTGAATGTGTTTCATGGCATGGTTATGCCGTATTTCATAACACTGAATCTGATTATAAGACAATGAGCTCCACGGCGGGGAATGGCTTAACCTCTTCTAGCTAGGCACTGATCCCACCTCTGGTGTGTCTTAGGGTCCGTGTTTGCCCAACTTGTTTTTTTTTATTCTATTTGACTTCCGAGATAGATCACTGTTTGTTGTCTTTGCCTTTACATCCAGACAACAGATCCCTCGTACCCTGATAGACGAAAGGTAACTATCATATCAGTATCTGGAATCAAACATGGATATCGTTTTTAACATGAAAAGTTTCAAAGACTGGTAAATTTCAAAGAAACGATGTGAAGAAGTCACGAAGTGGGTGAAAACAATTTTAGACTGTGTTCTGCGGATGTTGCATAGATGTAGTAAGAAACTGATAGCACGAAATTAATCGAAGATGAAGTATAAATTCAATAGGAAAAGGAAAACAAATTGGTTAATGAAAAATCCTAAGACTCTGGGGGAAGAAGAGTATAGAAAAACAACAACAGTGCACTGTGAAAAATTAAATGATTTCCAAATATTTTCACCAGGTTGTAAAAAAGATAGCATAATCATAAATCTGGGAAAAAAAATTATATAAAATTGGTAGAGTATCACTATTTTAGAATGGAAACGTTTAAAGCATTAGCGGTGGGAGCTGGGATGGTCCCCTAATTGTTTCATGGCTTCAAATTGACTTGAACGATACGTATTACGTCTGAACCCAGTTTAAAAATTAAAAAAAAAAGGATTTGCTTGTGGTACCGTATTATTGATGACACTTTGCATATCAAGGATATACATTTCTTACAATGTTGGAATACTGTTACGAGCAACAGTAGAATTAATTTCCAATCTTTAGGGTTCCATTTTGAACATAGAAAAATCACTTTCCAAACGCCTAACAAGAATTTTCAGTGAAAAGATGAACAAGTAAATCTAACTGTGGAAAAATCTGAACGTGACCGATTTCAGAAATTTTTAAAGAAATAACAAAAGAAATCAGTGAGTTTTCAAATAATTAGTTGTTATGTCATTATAGTGGCAAGCCTTTCCCCAGGTGTTAAATGTGGACCAATTATTTTTCTAGAAAATCTTGCAAACAGCAAAAATAGATGCTTTAAAACTAGCAAAAGATTAATTTTGAGACTTTAATGAAAATAGATGGCGGCCGGTCCAACAGAGTGCTTACCTCCTCCATGGCCACTTGGTCTGCATTCGTTTTGCGGAGGTTGCCGTGTTGCCCTGCACTCGAATTTTGTATATATGTTTTTGGGACTAATGATTACGTTTACAACATTGTTTATTTCGCCAATTTTATAATGAACAGAATAACGGAAAGATTCGTACATGTGTAGGGTTTACAACAAAGACAAATTAAGCAGGCATCCGTTGTCCGACCGGTCCACAACCGCCGTGAGCACTTTGTCTTGATTAGGTAGACGGCTTAATTGGCTATGAAACACGTCAGATGCATTTGGACCCAATTCCCTGGCCATACTGGCAAACTAAATCGTTATATAAACGAACCAATAGAATTTTGCAAAATGCTGCGCTTTAAAACTGAGACTGTTGAAACCCCTGCAACAACAACTTGTTTGTAAGTAAGCCTTGCCTCGATTCAAAAACTGATCATACGCAGAACAGCTTTTGCCCTATCGAATAGTTCACTTGATATAAATACCGTAATGGCAGGTGATGATGGGAACGGTAACTTACTTGAAATATGGGAGGTTGACGAATGGAGGAGCTTGATATCGTACTGTGAGTTGTTAGTTTGTCGTTAATGTCTATATTCAACAAAAGTTCTTAAGTGCGAAAGCAGATATAGAAGAACCTTTGGGTGTCTTTTAATTTCTTTTCATTGTGATATTTTTCGATTTCGACGTATTGAAGAAATCATTATTATTCATTCGTCGATATATCCAAAGGCCTCTCGAGTTTCTCTCCAATAGGCGCATTAAAATGTGGTAGTAAGGGTGGGATAATTATACCCCACTCCCTATATATACATGCAAAGTACAACAGATATGCAACGACTTTTTAAACGCCCTCAACGATTAGAAGCCGAACATTTTTGGTGGGGGGGGGGCCTTTAGCGAAGATTGAATAGCTGAACTTATTCATTTCTTTATTCTAAAATTAAAATATCCTAAGTATTAGAAACAAAAAGTTAACATTCGTGTAATACGTATCAATAATCCCAAAAATCATATACAAATTCGAGTGTAGGGCAACACAGACCTCCGACAAAAGCGAAGCTAGGATCATGTGTCCATGGAAGGAGTAAGCATCCCTCTGGTCGGACCGTAACACTCGGCGTGAGCCCTTAGTCGTAATAAAGTAAACGGGATTTCCCGTAGTTCAAATCTAGTAGGGGAAAATAACAGTTGACAAAGGGTATGAAAAACAAATCAGTCAACATATGACTTAGTGATAAAGTTTGGTATAGCAAACAAGGTCATTATAGCGGACGCGTAGATTTGCGAATGATGACTTTTTTAAAAACGAAGATTCGGTATAACCCTGCCAACATCAACTTATTTTGTTAGTAGTTGGCCTCGGCTTTAAAAAAGTCCTCATGACAATATCTATTATTTTTAATGTGATTTTGACGCAATTTTGAATGTAATATATTGAATCAAATTTGAAATAAAATCTATTCTAGAACGAATTAGATCTGTCCCCTCTAAAAATTAGCTATTTCCCACCATCTCATTTTAGCTCACCTGAGCTGAAAGGCTCAATAGTCCAGGCCGATTTGTGCAGATTTTTGGCGGAATTGCTCAAAAGGTGATAAAAGCATGAAAAATTTGGCATGGTGGGTAGCTTTAGAATATTACAAACATTTTCAGAAGTGGGGCCCAACTAGAAATCCAAATGGCGGGAATGGCGGCCATTTTGAAAAAACGCTTTATACACGAAAATGTAAAAAAGGTCATATCTTAATTATTTTAATGATTTGTTAATCAATTTATTTAAAGAAAGAAAATAACTGTATTTTTAACAACATCCGAATGGATATTTTCACACATCACACCATGCAGTTTTGACGAAAAAAAAATTCAAAAGGCGAAACATTTGGAAAAATCCCTTGAAATACGCTGCATCAATAAACAGGTTCGGATTTCAACATTTCGGTTTGAGGCGTCACTGAAGAGACATAATTTTGTCGAAAATGGCGCATCCTTGGTGCAATCAAAATTGGTACCTTATATGATTATATCTTGAGTCAGTTTAACACCAATGATATTAGAAATGATTAGCATTTACCTCTCTGTCAACAATTTTCCCACATTGCATAGTGCTTAAGCAGCTAATTGGTGCTGTTTTAAACACCATTTACCATTTTCCACGACAAGTCCACAACCCATTATTGCTTTTGATCATTGATTTTGGTTCACTCAAGCACTACCGACTAGGGACGACGGTCCATCAGGCTTACTTGTGTTTCGGATAGGGTCCTCAGGTGGCATGTGAGACCCCAACGGTACTCTTAGGTGGGGATGTTAGGTACTCTAGAGTATGTCAGAAACATCTCTTATGCCCTGTAGGTTTTTAAAATCCTAACCTCATGTCTTCCATAAGTGAGAAGTCACCTGTCTTTTGCTTTGGGGTGATGCTCCTAGGTTCGGGTTTGCACAACTAACCCCCTCTCAGAGTTTAGGAATAGAATTATGGTTTCATGCTAAAGAGCAATGCTTTGATTCTTCGAAGACCCTCAGGTATGGTGGATCATTCATGTTTTTACAAGCAAAAGTTTCTAACACAGTACTGTGGTGGACCCCAGATATCACTTGTGGTAACTGCCCTAGTACACCACTTCGCTCAGCCTGGCCCATCCCGAAAGGGATAGGAAGGGGGACGCATATATTTCTTTAGGCGAGAGAGAAACAGCACCTGAACAGTTTTCCTCGTCAGCAGCTGCCCCTACCGTATACCCCAGCTTACCCACACAGGCAGCGCCACAGGTAACACCTATGTTTCTCTGACAGCGTAGTCCTAGATTAGAAGGATTTGAATGAGATTAACAAGGCAGTGAGGAATTCGTTCTTGGTGAACTTTGTTAAGGCTGGGTCCACAGTCACCAGTGGGACGGAAGATTGAGCAACAATGATTGCACTTATGCTCTCTCCTGGAGGGAGCCGCCAGTGACTATTACACGCTCGATACTGATGAATCTCACCCAACCTCAGTCCTTGGAAAAATTGTGTGATAATTCGATGAGATCCTCAACACCAGACAATAGCTTCCGCAGCCCTTAACTTGCAGTCGGCCCACCCAGTCAAGTAGTGGAGACTCTGAAAGAGTGGAAGAGAACATGCTTACTTTTGGAAACTTGGGCATTCCCGACTCTTCTTATGTTTATCCCAAGCATTGTTTACAGTTGTATTATTGAGCAGAGGACCGTGTTGGTCCTTTATGCTCTGGAGGAGACTAGCAGACCAAAAACTTGGTCCCAAACACCTCTGTTGATCAGATGCTGTATTTCTAGGCATTATAGCTGAAGTTGTTCCTCAAAGCCAAAAAGAACGGCCAAGGTTGGTAGCGTTAAGGAATCCTCTTCCAGACCCTGGAACCTTCAGGAACAATTTTTCGGAGAGTTATTGGATAGAATACAGAACATTGTAGCTGCTCGGAGGGACTGTAAAAATGTTCCCCATCAATACCTTGGCTTTCAGAATAGACTTCCCCCATTTGTTTAGGTGCAGCAACGCTAAGTTGAATTTAAGGGGGAAATGAGCCATCGTCGTAATGGTGGTAGTTCCGGTGAACTCCATTGTCTTCCCGGTTAAACTCTATTGTACCCGAGTAGCTAATAGCATAGGAAAACCTTCAAACAGAACTCTTCTTTCCAAAAAAGATAATTTAGTTTAATTCTTTTCAAACCCGCTTTAATGGAAGGGTAAAATATTCAAAAAAGAAGGATCCAAGCGTTAAAATAACTTGTATAATAAACAATGGGCTTAGAAACGCAGCCGGAAATTAGAAAAAAGTTTGAAGTACTTATCGTGTCATGGTCTGTGGTAACACAAGGGCCTCCGTTTTGTAAAAAACCGTGCGTCCTTGCTTCTAAATACCGAACATTGGAACAAACAATTAGCTATCATCAAAGTTTCATCCGAGGTTTAACGAAGCTATGGACATTGGCAGGACTCCAACTCACGACCCTCTAGGAACTAAACACGTGCAAATGAGCTATCGCGACAGGTAAGAGCACTATGTTTATACTTATTTAGAATGTATATCAATACTAAATTAAGTGCTTCTTTTTTAAAATGCATTAACGTGTAAACGTAAGGAAAGAATTAAAAAAGGGCGATATGTATTACATGTGTTTATTAAACTTTTTCATCTTGAATCTTTGGAAGAGACACATATTGGTTTTACTTTGGCAGAAAAATTAGAATACATATAAGGTTTGTTTTACATTAAACTGATTTTTTCAAAATCAATTTAAGAAATACTTTTAAAGTGAAATGTTAAGAGAGAGAGAAGAGAGAGAGAGAGAGAGAAGAAGGAGAGAGAGAGAGAGAGAGAGAGAAGAGAAGAGAGAAGAGAGAGAAGAGAGAGAAGAAGAGAGAGAGTGAGAGAGAGAGAAGAGAGAGAGAGAAATTATGACGCAGTCTGGCAGTTGAATAAGCGGTTAACAGAATATTTTGACATTATTTGCAATACATATATATGTACAACATAAGTTTCATATGAATGAAATTAATTCAGAGAAAGCAATCTTGTTTAAATTGCATATATATTTCATGCCATAAGTTTTTACCATTGCATGTAAAATAAATGGTATAGTACTTCTATTTTATACCCGTATAATTTCTAATTAATATCTTGAAAAGGTCACTTAATTAGTGCTGTAACATTTTGTCAGCCCCCCTCCTGCAAAATGTACAAAATTAATAGTTATTCTAAAACATATGTATGTAATTCACTATTGCTGTATGTAGGTAATACATTTGAATTCAAATATGTGGTCTTCATTTAGTTTTTGAAATTCACTGATTTTGTTTTTAAATGTTCGTGTTACATGCATATGATTTTCTTTTTCTTCAGATTTTCTAATGTATTTATCTTACTGATGAAAAATTGTTGCCATATGTATTGTTGACAACATTAATTATTTATTTTATTATACCTGCATCATTTCTGAAAGCAAAAATGCATTCAAATTAACCCAGCTTTAATTTTTCTATAGTTTGCGCTAAAATTCTTATAAAAGGTATATTCTTATATTAACATTGCATTTTTGGTCCCTTTCCTTTATCATTTCTCAACTTATCTGGGGAAAGATAACGTAAATTGCCTTTTAAGAGGAAAGAACTATGCCAAAATGTACCATTTTCCTTGCAAAAACAACCACCTGGATTGGGCTAGCTATTTTAGGAAAGATAACTCTTCCATGCGGAATTTCTGAAACTCACATTTTTAAAATATTTTTTATTTGGTGTCTTTTTTTTCAATTTTTTTCAAAATTTGAACTGTTGCGAATACATCATATACATGTGCATTTTCTTTTTGTAAGGTGTTGGTACAGATTTTGACCCACCAGTTTTTCAAGAAAATTGAACTTAAATTGTTAAAAAAGACCCTTTTACCAGAAAATAATTAAAAAAGCATGATGACTAAAAATAATTGTTTTGTTGTATTTTCAATCAAAGATGGTAAACAGAAATATTCAAAAAAGCAAAACCGAGAATTCCTTACAGTATGGCAATTTAAAAATTGATAAAATTCAATTTCCGTTAAAAATGAATAAAAAAATTATGTAAACATAAATGACAAAAGAATTGTAATCAATTGTTTAGTAACAAGATGCTTTCTATAATTATTCAAGGAATTGGTAAACAGAAAAAAAATCAACCAGGTGATTATTCCAATCTTAAGGGTGATTCTGTGTCATCGTCTTTGATACCCACAGGGACCCATTAGGTCAGGAAAAGCTTTCTCGCTGCCAAATAATCAACTGTGTGCTATTAGGAAGACTGTGTATTGTCGCCTGGAGGCGCAAAGGCAGATGTGGCATACAACCAGACACCCCCAGGACACGTGAAACCAGGGCGCCGGAGGAAAGTTACAATGCTTTTTATCATCTTCTGAGCAATTTTTTCCACAAATCGCTCGGACTATAGGGCCGTTTGGAGTTTTATTATGTACTGTTCATCATAAATCCTTTGAAACGTCTTTTAAGTGGAATGCTACACCAGAGAAAATTTGACGTGGATGAAAAATAGAAGGAAATGTTAAACATAAATTTTGAAAAATAAAAAGTTTCAAATTTCACTCCATTTCGTCCAAATAAAATGGCAGTTTTTAGTAGTAGAAAGCAAATTTGAAAAAAAAAATGTAAAACCCTCTGCTGGAATCGAACCCAGCGATCTGCAGTTTCAGAAGGCACGTGCCTAACTTACTTGAGTTAGTCGGCTAAGGCATTTTAATTTGAATGAAAATTGATTAATAAACCCTGATAGTGATAATTTTCATCCAATATTTCGAAGGAAGTCAGCCATTATGACGATGTAGAGATCCCTTAACAATCCATCAAGAGGTAATGGGGGTTAATGGTCCTTTAATACTCTGCACGCCGATTATGAGGATTTCGTCGAGTCCAGCAACTTTGGTGAAAGGCAACTATTGCCTAAAGATGACTTAAGGTATGTCAGAGGCTGTCCTAAGTTTAAGATAATTCTTAGGAACTTTCTTTACGTTTAGGATATTTTCCGGAACAGCACTTAGTCTTAAGAAGTGTCCCAAGTATATCTTGAGACATTTCTTAGTCCAGATAGCTTTCATAAACATGCCCTGTATTTGTGTGAGATGCCAACATGCTTAAAGTAGAATTTGTTTTAGTGATAGTAAAATTTAGAATATTATGTTTTCCTATGCAAACTTCCCTTCAGCCATGAATGATGAAGTTCCGGCATTCTAGATTAGAATATCACCACAGATGAATTACTCAAAAGGAAATTTAATATCTAGAAGGTATTTATCTGTTTTGATGTTAAGATTCAAATGAAAAGGAAAATCCAAAGACTGTTATTCTTACTTTTACAAAATGAAATCTATATATTGAAAAGGGTATAGATTGAGCTCGAGGGGTGGGTTCCTTTTAGATATATTTTTCAATACGCGTTTAGTAAATTCAGGAGTTAGTAAAATCCTTGAAAAATTTATTTACATGTTGAATCATCTCACATATTGAATATGCATGCAATGGAATTATCAGCTATTTGATTTTTATTCTTTTGAATTATGTTGTAATATGAGTGTAATATGAGAATATATAACAAAACATTTTTCCCTATTTGTTTTCTATCGACAAGTGTTGTGTTAGACCTTCGAACCAAACTGTTGCCTTTGTGAACAGCAAACGTTTAATACTCAGGTCCAATATAACACGTTGACCAAAGTCGGTCAACAAATGTATAATATGGTATTGTATAAAGAACAGGCTGGTGATGCTGCTCAGCAGTTTTTCACACAGTAACATTGTAAGAGAGTAGGCTCGACTTTATTGACTGGACAGAAGACTTGAGAAACCGGTTGTTTTGGACAGAAGGTATTCAAATGTTGACTGGCTAAATTGTTATCAGAACAACATTGAGCAACTGCCAAATCTGATTACAGAGACACCTCAAAATTCTGTTCTGAAGGTTCTAAGAGATCAGGAATGCTTTAGACCAAACAAGTGTTGACATAATTCTGAACTTTGTTCCCCATTTGAAGTTCCTCTAAATGTGACAGACATTGACTGAGTAAATCTCATAAATAAAGTTAACAAAAGGGTAAACATAATATCTTTTATCTCAGATCGGAGCGACGNTGACAGACATTGACTGAGTAAATCTCATAAAGTTAACGAAAGGGTAAACATAGTATCTTTTATCTCAGATCGGAGCGACATCACAAACGGCTATGGTTATAAAAAAGCACGTGGTTACTATAAAAGTTATAATGTTAAACAAATAAAAGAAAAAGAAATCCAGGAAAACTGCCACTTCTTTGCATTCAAACGGAAAATCTTCCTTCTCCCCGTCTGGAGACTGAGCGCGCTGATTCATAATGGGTCTCAAGGATTTTCTCCCATCATTGATGTCTTGTAGTTCTAAATCGTCATCTATGGAGACTATTTGGTTCTTGCGTTTTTTGTCTTCCACCTTTTTGCTTTGGCAGTTCAGTTTGAGAAGCAAGGTAAATGTCAAGTACTGGAGCCATTTTGGTGTGTTCGATTGGTCTGTGCGGAGATACAGGCGAAGATTAAAAACTGTAATTACTATACCCAGGGCTGCCATCATCAGTATAATGGATATGTATACACCTATTAGAAACAAATAAAATCAAATGAAGTTATGTGACACCGTTCTAAGTATTGCTATCTCGAAAAAAAACCCTTTGATATGAAGATACATGTATTTGAATAACCCCCATATAATATTGACTTCATCCTGACGTTTAATAACATTAAAAAAAATTTTGGCTACGGACAATTTTATGGTAAGAAGTTTCGCTTTTAGAAGTGTGACGTGATTCATCAAATGATTCAAAATGAAAAAAAAAGTAAGGGAATAAAAGACACTCATATTTCGAGATTCGTCCGAGTTATTTTCCCGTACATACATGTAGTAAGTCGCGAAACAAATGACTTTGTTTACATTCGGGAGTTATACAAAATAGATTAACGTTTCTCATATCCAGTTTTATCATCCGACTAGCATTTACATTTAGATGTAAACAATATGAAACTAAAACGTCATACTTCTCCATTTGAAGCAGCTAGGTTATCATTTTGTATGGCTTTGATATAATGATGAAATAAGCATTGATGTTTTACATATAATACCCTATCTATTTTTCATAGCTAACCATACAAACAGGTGTCATCTACACTCAATGATCGAAAGCTTTTCCACAAAATGGCTGACTTTTTTTTTCATCACTCGGTCATGTTAAATGTTGTATTCAAATTAGAGACATCGCTCTTATACATATCGTCGTTGTTTGAAATTTCTAGTGATTCGAAAAAATACTTGCAAATACAAAATGCATGCATTAGCCTAAAATCATGGATAATAGAATGCATGTCGGTCGTTGTTGTTGCAAATCTTTCAACTTGCATCCCAAACCGAATTACACTACATATTTTCAATAAACTGTAAATGGGATACAAGCAAAACCGACAACATGATAAAAATGTTAACATCAAGAGAGGTTGAGATTTCAAACGTGCACGGGTACGTGTATTAGGGAAATCACCGAGATTACTCGCGTATTACGTCATCAATTTTGGTGATGACAAGCTTNGGAAATCACCGAGATTACTCGCGTATTACGTTATCAATTTTGGTGATGACAAGCTATCTACGCGTTATCATAACTTGTAGAGCGACGTCTACACGTAAGACCAAACTTGTAGCTGTTGTATAAGATTTTGCCTTTTTTAAAAAACCATTATATAAATGGAATTTTCTATTTTACATTTACACTCGAGGATTGGAAACATGTTTGTCATAGACTAGACGATACACAAAGACTGAATAGTTGGAATCCTAGATTTTATTTTTCAACGGCTGAAAATCTCAACATGACAAAAACAAAAACGGGTAGCGTACGTTATAAGTATTCGTACACGTACACGTTTGAAATCTCAACCTCTCACCTGTACGTGTATTGTTATTTGAGGAGAGACAAAAGGAAAATCTGCGCGACATTACCTATGGCTGCAGTGTGTTTTGACGTTGTAGGCATATTGTCTCCTACAAGGGTTAATAGTACTGCCAAGGCAAGGAGGACGGTCAGGATATAGGATATCTTTTCCCCGGATTCCGCTGGCATTAGGAAAGCTAAGTTTGTCAACAGTGAAATCAGTATCACAGGGTAAACTATGTTCGTCAGATAGTAATCTGGTCGCCGCTTAAAGACAATCTTAAATTCCAATTTGGAAAATTTTTCACCATTTTCTTCCAAAAATCGTTCCTCCACCCGTGACGTGTATAAGACCCACTCCCCGTTAATATTGTAATCCTCCGTGTTGACTGTGTCTCTGGTTTTTATCAGGTTTAAAACTTCTGTTGTGAAGGCGAAACTCACGACTTCGATCTTACAGAGTTGGTAGTCAAAGGGATAATAAGTGACGTCAATATCGCAATGTGTGACGTAGAGTCCCGGGGGGTCCCACCGCACCTCGCCCGTGTTTTTCACTTTGAAGAATAGTTCTTTCTCGTTTCCTAAATGATTGGTTCCATACCATCAACACTAGAAAACCAATATATACAGAGGGGTGAGTATCGAAAACGTTACACCTTTGGCAATCGTAAATGAAATTATTTTCATCATTGATTTTGCAATTAGTTTTAAGAAACCAAACAAACAAGTAATTACTATACAGAAAATGTTATATTTTAAATATAAAACATATAATAGGCAAATAAAAAATATGTTCGTGTTGTTTGGCTATATTAAATGATTTTTAACGTACGAGTTGTCAATGATAAGTTCGGGTTTCCATATTTTGTCTTGTTTCGTGTAGATATACTCTATGTCCCCGTACGTAGCAGCTGTCCAGGTCAAACGAGAATCTTCCCAGGTCTGCAATTCATAAACATACGCATCATTCTATTTCTGGAGTTTCAAAAAATTGCAAAAGTTAAAGGATAATTCTTAAAGTGACAGATATCATACTATCCAAAACTTCATACTATATCTACATAATGGAAGTACACTTCATGTTCTCCATTAGTTATATAGTTAGATTATTGACTATAATGCTTACTCCTCCATGTAGCACGTGATCCTGTCTTCGCTTTTTAGTTTATCGGAGGTACATGTTGCCCTACACTCGATTTTGTATATATGTTTTTTTATAACCATGATTACGTTTAACACGTTGTTTACTTCGCCAATTTATATTGTATTTTTATATTTTCAGTATTTCAGGATTTGATATCTACATTGTAAACAATCAAATTGTTATGATAAATAGCCAATCCTCAATAAATATGGTACACAGTGGTAAAGAAAGCGCGTTTAAATCGTTGGAATCATAGTGCGTCAGTTTTAACAGCGAGGAAATCCATCCAAAATGAGAGTAAAATGTAAATACATGTATAATAAATAAATAAAACAAATAAATTTCATCTTTGAAAAAGCATGTGGGTGTCACTGTACTACAGCGCTCCGTGTCGGCATATCTCCTGAATTTGATAAAAATAAGCACTATTACGGAATGAGAATTTTGCAAAATGATACCTATTCCTAAAATGAATTTACTGGTTTGTATATATTGATTTGAAAAATATTTTATTCATGTATAATGAAAAGCGCTTTGAACACTATGGATAAAGCGCTATACATGTACTTATAAACCCAGTCGTTGAATATTATTATCAATGAAAGGTACATACATAAATAGGATTGGGCAGCAGGCGCAATGCCTATATAGGCCCTTGTCATGTTGGTACATATTCATTATAATATAATAAACCCTTCCCTTGTCCCTATATGGGAAATAATATAGACTGTATGTATGCCAAAGATACACTGTAGTTCATTCTGAGCAATGGTACATCTAACCTCTAGCCCAACCAGTCGTGGAAAGCAGTCATGCGAACTGCTCTAAGTTAACTTAGAGCAGACGTAAAGCGGTCATAAAGTTAA